>WOXC01000612.1:0-71996 GCA_011680675.1 Gymnobelideus leadbeateri | reverse complement strand
TTAGTCAGAAGGTTAGGAAAATAAAAACTGCTCTCTGAATCTCTTAAAATGACTGATGGATTCAATTTGATAACCAAATATTTTGCTTTTATTTTTATTAATAAATGGAACATGAAAATTAGTCCCAAGAACTGAAAGAATATATGTATATACATTTTTGGCAGCTACAAAATGTAAATAGCTAAAGTAGTAGGGATAACAATCATATTTTCAGCATTTAAAGTATATGTGAAATAAGACAAGTCTGATGGGATGCAGACTCAGTAAAGGTGGAAGTTAAGTGTGTGACAAGTGGTTAGATTTCAAATAAGAGAAAGAACATCATGGTGTAAGTCAGGAAAGGTTTCTTGGAAGAAGAGAGTTCTGAGCTAGGTCTTGAAGGGAAATTAGGATCAGGATGGATGGTGAGAAGGGAGATGACATTTCAAGGAAGGCAGAATAACAGTCATCATGGAGGTGGGAAAAAAAAGTAATGAGGTCAGATTGGCTAGAATGAATGAAGGCTGTTAGAGAGTAGGAGATGATGGCTTGATTGTGAACGATTAGGGGAGGCCGCACTTCACAAAGCTCTGAATTGAGGAGTTTGGGTTCGTTCCAATAAGTGACGGGAAACCACTGTCTGTTTTTGAGTGGAAGGACATAATTAAATCCTCCATTAGTTACAAATTTCTCAAATATATCTAAAGAAGAGGATTTTATTGCTTTCCTATCTACATAAATAATCTTAGAGATTTCTAACTATTCCTGACTTTTCTCCTTATTTGGAAATTCTTATGTTTGTCTTTTTCTCAGGTGCTTCTCCTTATCCTAGGGCAGGTAGGTGGTGCCGTAGAGCCCCCAGCCTGGAGTCAGGAAGATCCTGAGTTCAACTGTGGCCTCGGACACTTACCAGCTGTGGTAACTTGGGCAAGTCACGTCACCTTGTTGCCCTCAGTTTCCTCATCTGTAAAATGGGCTAGAGAAGAAAACAGCAAACCACTCCAGTATCTGTGCTAAGAAAACCCCAAATGTGGTCTCCAAGAGTCAGACACAGCTGGAACGGCTGAACAACTTGTGCTACCTTCTCTCTAACATCCCACTCTTTCTCCATCTCACCAATTTATCTATCCTTCACTTTACTGCCAAAGTAATGTTCCTAATGCATAGCTCTGCCCACATTATTGTCCAGCTGAAAAACCTTAAATGAATCCCCACTGAATTAAATGCTAATTCCTTTTAGACAGTTAAATAATGCATAGAGTGCCAGGTCTGAAGTGAGGAAGACCCATCTTCTTGAGTCCAAATTTGACCTCAGACACTTCCTAGCTGTGTGACCCTGGGCAAGTCATTTAATACTGTTTGCCTCAGTTTCCTCATTTGTAAAATTAGCTGGAGAAGGAAATGGCAAACCACTCCAGTATCTCTGCCTAGAAAACCCCAAATAGGGTCATGGAAAGTCAGACATAGGGGTGGCTAGGTGGCACAGTGAATAGAGCACCGGCCCTGGAGTCAGGTGGACCTGAGTTCAAATCCGGCCTCAGACACTTGAAAAAATTACTAGCCCTGTGACTTTGGGCAAGTCATTTAACCCCAACTGCCCTCCAAAAAAAAAAAAAGCAAAAAATAAAAAGAAAGTCAGACATGACTGAACAGCAACATATATACATTAAATGTGTGTATACATTTAAGATTTAATGCTTAAAACCGAACTTAGACTTTTGAGGCAACGTATATATACAGACATAGACATGTATATCACATCGTATACTGGAATTTTTTCTTTTTTACAAAAGTCCATCCAAAAACTTGTCTGGTTTCTCACCTACAGGTTTTGGACACTTCTTCTGTTTGTTCCCAACCCAGTGGGGCTGGCTTACAGCTCTGCTGTGGGCAGGAGGCATGGGAAGGAAGACCCACATCTCTAGGCCTTGGGATGCAACAGCCTTGCCCAGCTCTATGCTGAGAGACATCTCCTGAGTGGCCAGAGGAGGAGAGATCAAAGTGGAAGGCAGGAGGAGGAGAAGGAAATATTGAAGAGACACAAAGGAGGAAGGATGGAGGAGGAGGAGATATAGAAGAAGGGATGGAGAAAGGAGGAACAGAGGAGGAGGAGGAGAGGTAGAAGAGGAGGAAGGCAGAGAGGAGGAGGCATCGAGGAAGATGGAGAAAGGGACATGGAAGAGAAAGAGGAGAGAAGTCTGGAGGAGGAAGAAATATGAAAGAAGAGAAAGGGAGAGAAAGGAGACAGGAGGGATGGAGGAGGAAGAAAAACGAAGGAAGAGAAAGAGGAGGGATGGAAGAGAAAGAAACATGGAGGAGGAGTGAGAAGGAGACATGGAGGAAGAAGGGATGGAGGAGGAGGAAGGAAGGGAGGAGGAGAAGAGAAAAAGGAAAAGGGAGGAAGAGTGGAGGAGGAGGCATGGGGGAGGATGGAGAAGGGGCATGGAAGAGGAAGAAAAGTCTGGAGGATGAGGAAGCATGAAAGAAGAGAAAGGGAGAGAAGAGGAGACATAGAGGAGGACTGAGAAGGAGGGATGGAAGCAGAGGAGACATGGAGGAGGACTAAGAAGAAGGGATGGAAGAGAAAGAGACATGGAGGAGGAGTGAGAAGGAGGTATGGAAGCAGAGGAGACATAGAGGAGGACTGAGAAGGAGGGATGGAAGCAGAGGAGACATGGAGGAGGACTAAGAAGAAGGGATGGAAGAGAAAGAGACATGGAGGAGGAGTGAGAAGGAGGGATGGGAGCAGAGGAGACATAGAGGAGGACTGAGAAGGAGGGATGGAAGCAGAGGAGACATGGAGGAGGAGTGAGAAGGAGGGATGGAAGCAGAGGAGACATAGAGGAGGACTGAGAAGGAGGGATGGAAGCAGAGGAGACATGGAGGAGGACTGAGAAGAAGGGATGGAAGAGAAAGAGACATGGAGAAGGAGTGAGAAGGAGGGATGGGAGCAGAGGAGACATAGAGGAGGACTGAGAAGGAGGGATGGAAGCAGAGGAGACATGGAGGAGGAGTGAGAAGGAGACGTGGAGGAGGAAAGAATGGAGCAGGAGGGGCGGAGAGGAGGAGGGAGGTCTGGAGCAGAGCCCCGCGGGAGCCGCGCGGGCGGGCGGAGCGGAGCGGGGCCGCGGGGCCGCCCCAGCCTCGAGTCCACGCCCACGAGGACGGCCCCGGGGTGGGCAGCCCGAGGGGGTGGCGCCGGGGTCCGGGGCGCCATGGGAACCGCCTCGTCCCTGGTGAGCCCCGCGGGCGGGGAGGTGATCGAGGACACGTACGGGGGCGGCGGGGGCGAAGCGTGCGAGATCCCCGTGGAGGTGAAGCCCAAGGCCCGGCTGCTGCGCGGCTCGTTCCGCCGGGCCGGGGCCGCGGGGGCCGGGGCCGGGGCAGCAGCCGGGGCCGGGGCCGGCGCGCGCGGCGCGGGGCTGCTCGGGGCCAGCTTCAAGTCCACGGGCTCGTCCGTGCCCGAGCTGGAGTACGCGGCGTCCGAGTGCGAGCGGCTGAAGAAGGAGTACGAGATCTTCCGGGTCAGCAAGAACCAGGAGCTGCTGGCCATGGGCCGCCGGGAGGCCAAGCTGGACACGGAGAACAAGCGGCTGCGGGCCGAGCTGCAGGTGACCGGGCGCGCCGGGCCCGAGACCGACGGCCAGAGAGGACCGCGGGGGCCGAGGGGGAAACCGAGGGCGCTGTGGGGGAGGGAGCTAAGGCTCTAGAACAGGGAGCCACCTCCAGGGTCAGAAAGGGAAACTGAGGCCCGGAGAGAACCCTAGGCTTAAAGGGACCTGGAAGGCCTTTACTGAGGGGGAAATGGAGTCTCAGAGTGGCTCATAGGGAATCCATGTAGTCATCTCACAGATAAGGGCACTGAGGCCCGGGGCAGGTGAAGCTGCACGAGGACCCATACGTGATGAAGTATCGTTTTAGCCCATGTCCTCTCAATGAGCCGGTCAGTTCTCTTTGATTGTCAGTTGGCCATTTTCTCCACTGCCTCAACTAACCCCCAAGTCACCTTTGGTAGCTGCTTTCATTCATCCAGGCCACTTGTGCCCTGCTAAAAAGACTTAAACTTTCCTGTCTGTGAAGGAGTTCTTATTGGGTTTCAGAGGAAAAAAACTGTATTACATTATTGAAATTGTTTAGTTGTGTTCCTGATCCTTTTGGGGGCTTTCTTGACAGAGATGCTGAAGTGACCATTTTAGGAGTGAGGAAACTAAGGCCAACAGGGTTAAGTGACATGCCAGGGTCACACAGCTAGTAAGTGTCAGAGACCAGATTTGAACTCATAGAAGATGTCTTCTGACTCCAGGCCCAGCATGCCATCCACTATACTACCTAACTACCCATTGAAATGACTTATGTGTGTTTGCGTGGTAAACTGTGTAGTTTATTTCATTTCCTATAGAATGAAGTCCAGAGGAGTTTTCTGAAATCTAAGGAGTACAAACTGAAAAAGTTTGAATATGCCTGTATTAGAAGATCCTTTTTGAAAATTCATCCTTCTGTGGCTGGCTTTCATGGTGATAGGAGCAGCTGGTCCCAAGGCCATTCCTGACTCTACTTGAAAATATTATCACTTCTGGGTGGCTAGGTGGCAGTGAATAGAGCACTAGCCCTGGAGTCAGGAGCTGCTGAGTTCAAATCTGGCCTCAGATACTTAACACTTACTAGCTGTGTGACCATAAGCAAGTCACTTAACCCAAGGAAGGAAGGAAATGTAATCACTTGATAAGAAAGGCCAGAAGTTGTCATCTGCTGAGATGGCCTTTGGTGCAGCCTCCTCTGTGTCTCCTCCATGTCTATTCTTCCGTCCCTTCAATTCATCCCATGTCAGGGCCACCAGAGTAAGACATTTGTGGAAGCTGTCATGGCTTTATGTGTCCCATTGAGGCATTAACCAACAAGAGGCCTGAAACAATGATTGTGATTTCTAGACATGTCTCCAAATAGAGTAAGACCTTGGAGAGTTCACAGAACTGCATTTTGAGCATTGGAAGGGTCCTCAGCAGCCATCTGGTACAACTGATACCTGAAAGGACCGACCACCTGCTCCAACATACCTGTCTCATGGTTGTCCAGTCTCTGCATGAAGACCTGTAAGGAGGGAGGACCTACCCCCTTCAGAGGCAGCCCATTCCACTTTTGGACTACTAATTATTAGAAAATTTTCCCCAACATCAAGCCTCAATTTGTCTCTTTGCAGGATGTATCCATTTTGCCTTCTTGGGCCTAACAAAACAGGCCTGATCCCTCTTGTACATGAATACTCAAACATAGCTATCCTGATCCTCCCAAATCTCCTTATCTCCAGGCTAACCATTCCCAATTCTTCCTTAACTTTTCAGCCTCTTGGAATACCTAGTTTTCTCTACCATATTAGAGCTAAGAGTTCTGGGAGATGATGCACCAACTCTCTTATTTTACAAATGGGGAAACCCAAAGAATTGGCGAGAGTGAAATGAGATCCTCAAGGTCACACAGAGCCAGGGTCAGAATTCCCAGATTGAATCCAAACCTAGTGCTTTTTCTGCCTGAGCATTCCACCTGGTTATTCCTCCTTAGTGAAGTGCAGACGGGGCACAAAAAGACTTGTGGTAAATCTGTTTAAGGAGAATACCAGGCTCTTTCTGTTGTATATGTCCCCATCCACATCTGGTGTACTTGTGTTTGGTCTCAAAGACTTTTTATCAAGATCCTCTAATCAGTCAATTCCCATTTAATGTCTTCTGAATAATGCATTTAATGCTGGCAATACAAAAGATGAAATTGAAAAAGTTCCTATTGGTAAGAGAGCTTATGTGCTAGCAGGAGAAATAACATACTGCCCACGTAAGTACTTACAAAATACAGGATGTCCCAAAAGTCATAGAGCAGTTGTAAACTGTTAGTAGCTTAAAATTGTGCTAAGACTTTTAGGACATCTGTGTGTGTATTTTATATATACATATATAATAAAATATAATATAACAATTATATAGATATAGAACACATACATATAGTGTGGAGATCTCATCTAGGCCCCACTTCTCCCTTTTACAGATGAGGAAACTGAGGCCCAATGAGGTGAAATGATGAGCCTAGAGTTACACAGGAAGTAATGGAATAGAACAGTAGAAGGAATATTGGTTCTGGAGCCTAAAGATTTGTGTTCTGATCCCATCTCTGACATTGAATATCTGCTTGCCCTTGGGCAAGTTTCCTCAACTGTTAAATAACTAGGTTGGACTAATTCACCTCTAAGGCCCCTTTCAGGTCTAGATCTGTGGTCCTAGATCCTGGGATTTTAGTAAATAAAGCAGCACCATAATACATTGGCTATCTAGAATCCACAGGCAATGAGTCCTAGATAACCCAGTTTTCTAGATTTCTGAAGGTTTACCCCTGTGAGTACTAAAGCTTTTTTTAAAATTTAACTCTTTTGCATCTTCATAAAACCAATTCCAAAGGACCTTGTCTTCGTAAACAGTACATCTGGAACACAGATGCTTTTTAGACTGATGTGTAGCCTATGATGAAATACTTTCAGTACTGGTCTAGAGATTTCCCAGTCAGTAAAGCACATACACTTGGATGCACATGGATGTTATGATATCAATTTTTACCACTTCTGAGACCTATTTTTTTTTCTTTTACTGTCTACCTGGTTCCTGCCTGGATGCAGAATGGGTGAGATTGCCTAAAATTCTGCAAGTATGTCTCTGTGGCATATTAAATAAAATTCCTTTTTCTTCACTCAGCCTTCAAAGTCTTCCATGATCTGGTCCTATCCTGTCAGGGGCCATTTCCAGTCATATTGACCTATATCTTGCCACCAGCCACCAATGACTCTGGAGGAGAGTGAGACTGGTGACTTTTCACTTAAATCCAATTCACTTGCAAGTCAAGACATCACCTCCTGATGTCACTGGTACTCTTCAAGAACAAAGGACAAACAGCAACACCCTGTCTAAAATCAGCATTATCTCACAGGGTCCTTATTCATGTGTATTATGTTCCCTCTTAATTCTATGACAATTTGTCATCACCAAGACACATCCTCCACTGTTACATATTAATGCCTTTGCTTATGTTTTACTCAGTGCTCAGGAGGAATAACTCAGTAAATATTATTGACTATTCCACAGACAGCAAAGTAGCCTTCAGATAGGTTTTTAATATATGATATATTATGTGATATGTATAGTATATTATATATATATATATATATGTTTTGGACTAAGCCAGGAGTTATCAGTTACTTTTTAGCAATAAATTAGAGGGACATGCTGATTAGCAGTGGTTTGCCCACCTAAGTACCGACCAGTAGTCACATATCTGAAATGTGCTTGGGATTTTCAAATTCTGGCTTCCCTCATACAGCCCCTGCCCACAATAAGGGAGCAAGTCAAGGGGCTGGTCAAAGGAGACTTGAATCTGTGAGCTGGGACCTTAATAAAACATGCCTCGATTTGGCTGGTCAGGATGCTGCTGAGTTTATATGGACTAGCTCACTCTGCTGCTACCAGCCCTGGTTGTTGCCTAAGAGCTTATTTCCTTTCTCTTCTATCTTTAAGCATCCTATAAAAGTCCCATGATAGCATTCTTCAAGCTCAACCAATGAAATGAGCGTTTTTATTCTTATTTACAGTTGGGGCAAATGAGGCATGGGAAAACAGAAGAATTGACCCAGTGCTCTTAAGAGGAAAAAGTAACAGTTTGCCTCAAGATCACGTCTCTCCTTAGGGCAATTCAGATAAGACATCTTCAGTTTGGAGAACTGTCTTGTTGTATGCGTGGGTAAAAACAACTGTGTGCTCTTATTTTGTTATGTAATAAAGCAAGGCAGAATTGTGTGGTGATGTGCCTGTCAGAAAGACTCACAAGATCATCGTTTTTTGTAGGCACTTCAGAAAACTTACCAGAAGATACTTCGAGAAAAGGAAAGTGCTTTAGAAGCTAAATACCAAGCTATGGAGAGAGCAGCAACATTTGAACAGGACAGAGATAAAGTTAAAAGACAATTCAAGGTAAATAAATGCCTTTGACTGTTTTCCTTCGTATAGATACAGGAGCTAAATACATAGGAAGGACATTGTGAAAGCCAGCTTAATAGCATCATCTCATGTCTGAAATGGAGGGAATGGTAGAGATAACCTAGCCTACTCCCACGTTTTGCAGATGAGGATTCTCCAGTGTAATGAATAAATAATCCACCTTTTGAGAACAAAAGTCCTTAGTCTCTTTCTGAGTTCAGAGAATCCTCAGAGTTGAAAGACATCTTTGAGGTTATCTAATCCAGCCTTCTCCAGTCTACAGTGTAGACTCTTCACCATTTAGGAATTTGCTCCAGTAACACTGGAATTAAGTGATGGGTTTAGTCAGTAAGCAAACTTTTTTAAGGGATCTGGTATGTGCCAGGCACTGTGCTAAGTGCTAAGGATACAAAGAAAGGCAAAAGATAGTCCTACTCTCAGAGCACTTATAATATCATGGGGGAGACAACATGGAAATAGTTACATACAGATGAGTTAAATACAGGATGAATTGGAAATAAGCAGCAGAAGGAAGGCACTAGCATTATGGGGATCCAGAAAGGTTTCTCGTGGAAGATGAGATTTTAGCTGGGACTGTAAGAAAACCAGGGAAGTGAGGAAATAGAGATTAGGAGGGTCCAGGCATGGGGGCAGCCATTGAAAATACTTAGTCTGGAAAGGGAGTGTCTTGTATAAGGAATAGCAGGGAGGCCAGAGTCACTGAATCACAGACTATGGGGGAGGAGGGAGGAGAGGAAGGCATAAGAAGACTGGAAAGGATTGACAGGGCCAAGTTATGAGGTGTACTGAATGACAAGCAAGATTTTCTATTTGATCCTACGGATAATAGGGAGCCTTTTAAATAAGATAATTCAGGAAAAACCAAAAGACGTGAGGTTATTCAGTTTACAAAGCAGAAAATTTTGAGGATCAAATTAATGATGGTTTCATATATAACATTTTTATGAAATGGTCGGTCAGCATCCTACTGGTGAAAAATGTATTTACATCATTTTTTCTTTTTAAAGATTTTTAGGGAAACTAAGGAAAATGAAATCCAGGACTTGTTAAGAGCCAAACGAGAACTAGAAACCAAACTTCAGAGACTCCAGGCTCAAGGCATCCAGGTCTTTGATCCCGAGGAATCGGATTCTGATGACAGTTGCACAGATGTCACTGGTGAAGATGTTTGAGCACTATTTATGATATTAGTGAAGAGATGGTATTTCAAAACTATAACCTAGGTCCTCATGGTATAATGCAACAGAAAAGTTCCTTTTAATTGCAGCCTTAACTATCCAGAGCAGAGATGTCAGACTCACTTCCTGGAACTGGAACAAGCTCACAGTATAATTGGGAAATGTTTACCAAAACAAATATAGATTCAGTACAACATAGATCATGTTAATTTGTGGTTTTCTAAGTCAGTGTGTGACCACAGGGATACTTTTCTATCTGTGTTTGACACCACTGACCTAGAATGTAACTGGCACCTTCAAATAAGTTGTTTGTTCTTTTTTAAAGGAACGGGCGGGATGCATCTAGGCAGCAAAAGTACCTGATAATGTCCATGAGCTAAAGCTCATGTAGCTTACTCCCAGAAGACCCCCATCAAGCCTATTCATAGTCTATTAACTCTTACTTTAAACACAGTTCTTATAAGCCTGTTGTACCACAAATCCAGTGGGGCAAGATAGCCAAGAGCAATTATATTGGCTGTAACAGGAGGAAACAAAAAATCTATTAAAAAAAACAAAACAAAACAAAAACAGATGCAAGATTGTAAAATGCACATTAGTGTGTATGTATTTAGTGTAATATTATAGGACCATACACAGAAGACATCTCTATAATAGCCTAGCATAGCAGTTGATATTCATAATGATGAATCTGAGTCATTAATAAAAGCTAAAATTATATAGAGCTTCTTCTGCTTAAGAAGACAGAAGTATATTAAAGTATTTCTTTCCAGAATGGAAAAAACTTTAAGAGTTTTGGCATTTAAAGGGATGACTCCAGTTATTTAGAAAATCACATATCATATCACATTTTGTTGATGCTGTATAAATGAAATACTATCATACATATTACATATTGAAGTTTTAAATCATATTAGAAAAAACCAGAAATGCGTTGCCATTTTTGAAATGAATCAAATGTCTGGATCACTTGGAGTGCCTCCTTTATCTTTGCAAAAGCTCGTGGTTAATATGAGGAATTTGAGCATGTTCAGAAGCTTGTGATATAGGTTTGTATAGGCATAAATATAGAAGAGGGAAATGCAGCAATTCTCAATATTGGGAAATGGAGGCAAAAAATCAGATTGACCTCTTAACCCCGAGTTTACTTGACCACTGGGACATGCAGTATCTACAATCTGCTTATTTTTATTTAATATGTACAGATGGTTACACAATTAGGTGCTTTTCCACCTATTAACCTAAGTATTCAAATACTAATTGGCTTTCATTTAGATGAGTCTGGTTAACATAGTTTTGATATCCAATAATAATGGCCTCCCTATAGAAATAATAGGAATTTTTTAAATAAACATGATAAGTAATCAGGATGCTAATAAAGAAAATAGACTAGTAAGATTTTTTTAAGCACACTTAGTAGGTAACATTTTGTAACAGTTTTTATTAGAAAGAAAGTTTGGTTATTGTTTTTCAGCTACTGGAACTCGCTGTGACTCCTGGCGTGGTGGAGCCTTGGGGAGTGAGCCTTCTATCGGCAGTATGATGCAGCTTCAGCAGTCTCACAGGGGACCTGAGTTTGCCCATAGTTCTATCGATGTAGAAGGACCATTTGCAAATGTTAACCGAGGTAAGATACACCATGTTTTGAACTAACTTAATTGGTGACTGTTCCTATAATGCATCTTTATCCATGGGTGTTAAGTTTGATTTTTTTTTCTCTAGCGTGATCATGCGTCCCCATTTCCCTATCCACAGGGAGCCCTGTATAGCTGCATGGCTTTCTAGTATGACTGACCAGAGTTACAGGTGCAGGGTGTGGCCATGATCCTTCCTGGCTTACCCAGGAATCACACAAGTCTAACCACTTATAAACCCTTGGGGCAGCACAGTCCAATGGATTTCTTCTCTTAGATGTGTAAGGACCATGTTTCTACTCCAGAATTTGTTAACAGGGCAATTGAACATTGAAATACAGCCAACAAGGGGTCTGGCCCCACTTGCTTTAGTCTCTGTCCCTGAAAAATGGGAGCTAGAAGAATGAGGTGTCGGGGCAGCCAGTCAGGGTGGCCCAGTTTCTGAGACCTGACTCTTGGTGAGTGACTCACACAACCTTTGAAATGAGCTTCCTCTTAAGTTGACCATGGTACGTTTGTGAGGAAAACTCTTTGTCAGATAGACGTAATATATAAATGAGAGTTTTGTTGTTACTGCTCCAGACATTCCAGTACCTGTGACTTTTATCTAAATGTCAGTTAGCATTTTACAAAACATTGTCCTTGGAAATAATCACAGTCTTGTTGGACATCATTGAAAAGATTGCCTGGCAGTCGTTGTATGAAACAATCACATTTTGTTTGTTTACAGATGACTGGGATGCTGCTGTAGCTAGTTTGTTACAAGTTACTCCCTTGTTCTCTCATTCTTTGTGGAGTAACACAGTCAGATGTTACCTCATCAACACTGATGAAACACAGCCCGAAATGGACATTTTCTTGAGGGTAAGTGTCTTATAAAATGCGGGCTCACTGAAATATAATCTGTAGACCCCTTCTTTTAGAGACAACCCTACCTCTTCTGATCCAGATGTCATTTATCTTCTGTAGTAAGAGATCTAGTCTTAGGTTAAGGAGCTTCTGGGGCGATGAGACTGGCCACAACTTCAATTTAGTTCATTATAATTTAGTTAGCTATATGTAATTTATATTATATATTTGTATATTATCATATATTACATTATTTATCATTGTATATTATATATAATATTTATATAATTTATATATTTTCTATATAATTTAGTTATTTATATAAGTATATATGTGTGTACATATACATATACACATACATACACATATATACTTATATATTTTATATGTATATTAATTAATAATTTGGTTAATTTAAATTGTTTGACTGACTTGCAGCCAGAACTTCCTGTGTTTTGTCTCCCGTATTAAAATTTGAGGTCCTTAGGAACAGAGATCATCTCCACTTTTCTTTTTGGGTCCCCAGTGCTTAGCACAATGTTTTGTACATAGTGAGTGTTTAATAAATTTTTTTATTCATTCATTTCTTTCAGATCCCTTGCAGGCACACACACTAGCGTCCTATCTGCCCCCATCCCAGTTTATATCTGTGTCTCTTCTTCAGTCCTTCTGTAGTAGGGGTGAATCAGCTTCTGCTACTTTTTGAAAGGCTGGGGAAGGACAGGATATTGTTTTGAGAAGATTCTCTGAAGCCCTGAAGCTCCTTAACATAGAAGTTTATACCCAGGCAGAGGAAAACCCAGTTCCTGCTCCCTCACCCTGTTATCTGGGTAGAGTTCCCAGTGATAAACTTCTACCAGTGGGAGTCTTCTGTAACATATAATCTTAGACCAGAGGTTCTTAGCCTGTGGACCCTGGACCCCCAAGAGGAAAAAATACATCTTTATTTCAATATAATTGGTCTTTTTTATTCTTTGTATTTTCTTTTATACATTTAAGAATATTCTGGGAATGCTTCCATAGCCATCACAAAACTGCCACGGTTCCATGACACAAAACAAGGCTAAGAACCTTTATCTTAGATACTTGGCAATATTATTATTAGAGATCTGTTCTCCATGTTTTTTCATGAGGAAATGCAGGACCCAAAGCAGATTAATACACCATTTTGTCCTTGGTTCTACCATGATTTTATACATTACTTCCTTGAATGAAGAATGTTTTTAAGTATGGTGAACTGATATTGCTTATCTTTTACATTTGGGGTTGCCATCATTTTTGAGAATAAGTTAATCTTGCACATTTTGTTGTTTTATTCCCTTTTTGATGGAGTGATCTCCATAAAGACCCAGAATGACTCGTGCATATAATACTCATTTTGTGGAATGGTCGGATTTGTAGCTGGAAGGGACTTTAGAAATCATCCAACCCACTCATTTTACAGACACCACTGAGACACAGGTTGGGGTAGTGATAGCCCAGGATCACACAAGTAGGGCAGAGCTGGTTTGGAGGCCAGGGTCTCAGGACCCCAAATCTTTTGGAATAGCAAGTGGTCTAATTTTTACTGCATCACATTGCCTTGAAAGAGTATGGAGTTTACTTGAAACTTAGCTAAACTTTAATAAATCATGCTTTCATATTTATCATTTTTGCTATTAGGACTATTCACCCAAACTCCAGAGAATGTGTGAGACAATAGGATACTTCTTCCATGCAATTTATTTTCCGATAGAGAATGGAAGTCATTACTTCAATGTAAGAAAATGGGAAATTGAGAAGAGTTCATTAGTTATTTTGTTTATTCATTTAACTTTACCAAGGTAAGTATAATGAATCTACAGTTTATTATTAAACTGTACTTATATATAGTAAACATCACTAAAAATGAACTTAAAATATGCATTCTAATTTAATTTTTTATGTTCCTAATTTATGCTATTAAAAAGTGTTCTAATGGTTCTTTATTCAATTGGAACACATCACCAAAATGTACTTACCCATTCGTCTTACTGAGTGTATCTTAAATTCATTATCTGTATTGGCTAAGGACCATTTAAAGTCCAATATTCATTTCTTGGGTAAGAATAAAAGTATAAATCATTTTCTGTAATTTGTTCCTAAATAGCTACATGTAAATTGAAACCCATTTCAAATATACCAGGAGAGCTCATTATTTAAAAGAATCCTCAGGCTTTTAAAATGAAAATTTATTTTTGACCCTTCTTTTGCCTTCTTTATAAGTTGATCTTTGCATACTAAGTTGTTTTTGTTTTAAAAGCAGATTATGGGTATTTAGGAATGAGAATCACAGAATAGCAGAGTCAGAAGGGCTTTTGATGGTTATCGTCTCCAACTCCTACTCCAGAGAGAATCCCTAAAATACCGTAACCCAGTGTGGTTGTCCAGCCTCTGTCTGAAGACTCCCTTCAAGGTGGAACCCTTACCTTTGGAAGAAAAGATAGTCAAGAAGAAAGAGGAAAATGTTGATGCTTCTTTGCAGATTTTTAAAAATCTAGATTTACTTCCTCTGTAGCCGGGGGTTCTTAGTCTATAGCCTGAGAACTTGCTTTTTAAAATATTTTGATAACCATATTTCAATATAATTGATTTCCTTGGTTATCCAGTCTTTTTAAAGGCATTCTGAGAAGGGATCTGTAGGTTTCAGTCAGTAGATTGCCAAAGGGATCCATGACACACACACACAAAAAAATGGTCAAGAACTTCTCATGGGAATGGCCTTGGGCAGCCGTGTGTCTGTGTGACTACATATTGCTTATGTTTTTGAGGGGATTTTAGTTCCTGTGTGGGTTGAACTACAGGGCCCTGAAGTTCCCCTCTACTACATTGATTCTGGGAGTTCCCTTTCTTTAATAATTTCAGTAAAGCCTGTTCCTTCAATACATGGGATTATTTGTGGCTTCTTTGTACTTTGTACTTTGCCTGTGTTGCTAGGGGGAGATAGTGCTATAGTGAATAATTTGGTTTTTTCTCTTATTTTGATAATATCAGGTTTTTTCTGGTTCTTTTTCTTGACTTTAAGAAGTCATTTTAAAAAAATTAATGCTTTCCATTCAGTTTGTTCTATTGAATCTGTTCAGTTCAGCTAGTTCTGTAGTCAGGGTAAATATGGTTAAATGAAAGGCAAGTGGAAAGGGCCAAGGAAGAACACCAAGAAATGATGTCCATGATGAAGGCAGGAGTCAGATTTTCAAAGAAAAATATTGTATAAAATACTACAGGCAGGGCACTGTGCTAAAAACTGAATGAAAATGAAGCCATCACTGCCTTCAAGGAGCTTACACTCTACAACCTGACTACAGCTTTGGGAGTAGGGAGCCTGATGGACAATCAGTATTCTGCAGGACGGAGCTGAGCAGGGACTGTGTGAGTGTAGGTCAGTCAGTATTAAGTACCCCTTCTGTGCCAGGCATTCTTCTAAGCACTGGGGACACAAAGAAAGGTAGAAAGAGGACAGTGCCCTTGAGAAGCTCGTAGTCTAATGAAAGCAGCTGTGCCAAGGCACAGAGGGTTGATACGAGGAATAGCGAGTGGCCTAATTTTGACTGGAACATGAAACATGTAGAGTAGTATGAAACAGAAGCAGAGAGGTGGGTTGGAGCCTGATGGTGGAAGACTCCAAGGGACTCATTAAAGAGTCTGTATTTAATGATGGGAGTCATGGAAAATCGTTGAACTAGAGAGCACAGACCTGCAACTTAGCAAGACAATTTTGTCAGCTACTTGAAGAGTGGATTGGAGAGAGGCAGAAGAGATAGAAGGGAGGCTCTTGTCCTGATCTAGGCAAAAGGAGATGAGAGCCAGAGCTAAGGCAGTGGCCATGTGAATGTCAAGGAGGGAAACCGAAGTGAGAGCTGCACAGGTAGAATTGCATGGACATTGGCAACTGGCTATAATGAGTTTGAGGAAGGGGCAACAAGGAGAGGATGACTGAACCTGGTGCCTAGGACAGTGCTGATGCCCTTTATAGAGATAGAAGAGGGGGAGAGGAGGAGATGCTGAGTTCAGTTAGGACATGCTGAGTTTGAGGTGTCAGCAGAACATCTAACAGGCAGAGAAGTCCAGGAGGCACTTGAATGTGAAGGGCTATTTAGGAGAGAGATAAGCCTGGAATTATGGGTGTCACCTGCATAGAGAGAATAACTAAATCTATGGGAGTCAGTGTGATCATCAAAGGAGAAGGAAAAGATACCAGGACAGAGCTTTGGGAATCTCCCTGCTTAGGAGATAGGATGTGGATGGTGAACCAGGAAAGGAGACTGGGAAGTTATCAGATAGGTAGGGGAGAGGAGGTGATCAGCACCCCAAGGAAAAAGGTGTTAGGGAGCAACATCATCAACACTGTCAAAAACTGGAAGAAAAAAAACAACATGAACGAGGGGCAGTGAATAGAGCACCGGGAGGACCTGAGTTCAAATCCAGCCTCACACACTTAACACTTACTTGCAGTGTGACCTTGGGCAAGTCACTTAACCCCAATTGCCCTGCCTTCCCCCCCCCCCAAAAAAAAAAAACCAAAAAGATGAACAAAAAATAACTGTTAGATTTGGGCATGGTCAGAGTTCCTCAGTGACCTCTGAAAGAGTTGTTTTCTTACAGGACTGAGATTAGACCCCCAGCTACATTAGTTTAAAAAGTAAAAACATGATAAAGAAATGGAAACATTGATAGGTGTTGTCTATGTTGATGGATGAATCAATCATTTAAACCTTTATTAAGAATTTACTTTGTGCCAGACACAAGCTCAGTTCTCTAGGGATTAAAAAAACCAAAAACAGTTTTTGCCCTGAAGTCATTTCATTCTAGTGAAGAACAACACACAGAAATCACATGTAATCATAGTAAATCAAAACATATGAGATAAATACAGAGCGGAGAGAGAGAACCTCAGAGGAGATGGCAGATGTGCTGTTTGGGTGAAGTCTTACAAGGAAAACAGGAACTCTAATAAGAGTCAGGTTGGAAGGGAGAGCATTTCAGCTCTGAGGAACATAATTGTGATTTATAGTCTAGTTTAGCAGTGAAAAAGAAGATAGAGAATATGAGTTTGAGGGGAAATTTGGCAGTAACAGGAACAAGCTTTTCACTTAAAAACTATGTGTAAATATATGGCATGGTCAGATTTTCTATTCATAACATGAGTTTGCTCCATTGGGTTAAAAATCTACATTACTGTTTACCTCAGAATGTGACCTAAGTTTTATAGATATAAAGAAAAAAAACAGAGTCCAACTCTGTGATATTACGGTTTAAAGTGGTCCCCAAGGGGCGGCTAGGTGGCGCAGTGAATAGAGCGCCGGCCCTGGAATCAGAAGGACCTGAGTTCGGAGCCGGCCTCAGACACTTAATCCACACAAAAAAAAGCCTAGCCGTGTAACCTTGGGCAAATTACTTAACCCCAGTTGCCCTAAAGGGGCGGCTAGGTGGCACAGTGAGTAAGAGCGCCAGCCTCGGAGTTGGGATGACCCGAGATCAGATCTGGCCTCAGAAAATGAGCACCCACGCATAAATAATGACTAGCCGTGTAACCTTGAGCAAGTTACTTAACCCCAATTGCTTTAAAAATAAATAAATAAATAAAGTGGTCCCCAACGTGTAAGTTATCATGGCTTATTCAAGAAAAATTTTGTTTCTTGACCAACACATAATAATTATAAAAATGTTTTGGGTTTTTTTGTTTTTGCATTGGGTACTTTGATGAACGGTCTTTATAGTCAAGTTTATTGTTGAAATTTGAGTTGATTGATTGAACTGTTTGCTGCAACAGTGTAATGTAGCACAAGAAATGCTGATTTCCAATCTAGCTGTTTGTTGGAGGACTGTGAAGAGGCATTTTTGAAAAACTCCGAAGGCAAGCCTCGATTGATCTATCATCGATTGGAGGATGGCCAGGTCAGCTCTGACTCTGTCCAGCGGTTGATTGAACAAGTTTCTTACTTGAACAAGGCTAACAAGGCCAAGGTAAATTTTAAAGAAAACCTGACCCATGTACGAAGCCCCACTGTGATAATGGCGAGAGGCAGAAGATTTGGACCACCCAAAAAAGTCATCTGGGCCCATGCCCTGTAGACTTATCATTAATTAGCCAACTGGGTAGGGTTCTAGAGTGTGGGCAAGAGCGGCATTGTATGACTGAGAGATTGAAGTGGGAGCAGAAGGTAAGTATGTAGGCCAGATTACCAGCTTATGTTCCACCCATAGAGCCTTGACATCCAGGGCAAATAGAGGGTCTCCCCCTACTTGCACAAACACAGAAGTAAGGGAGAAAGGAAAGTTTTTGTTTGTGTCATGGGCTGCTTTTCCAAAAACAGAAAAAAAAAATTAACAACTGATAATGATTGTACTACTTCTATCTAGCTCCATCCCATTGTTTCATTGAGAACTTGATCATGATGATAACTAACATATGATGCTTTAAAGTTTGCAAAGCACCTTATACATCCTCAGAACATTGGTGAGATAGATATTGGCATTAACCCCATTTTGAAGCTGAAAACAGCTGAGGCTGAGAGAGGTTAAATCAGAGGTTAAGTGACTTGCCCAGGCTCACGAAACTAGAAAGTGACAAAGGCAGTATTCCTAATTAGACCTTCCTGACTTCAAGCCCAGCACTGGCCGCTGCCCTGCCTGGCAGCGAATGCCTGTTATAGCAAGTAGAGAGTCTATTTTGATTTAAAGTATAAGCCTGATTTAACATATACTGAGAGGGAGAGATTAGTGAGCTTTATTTAGTTGATATTAAGGGTAAAATTGAAGACTTCTATAAAAAATTCACAAGCTAGAGAAGAATAAACATAACCAGATGCAAAAATTTTTCTTTCATTACAGATTTTTTAGAAATTGATGTGACTCACTTATCAAATAAAGAAGAGCCTCAATAAAATAAAGAATTATATTCCTCATTGTACTTATACTATACAATTATCACATTTTTCCATTGGCCATTCCATGTCTTTATAATTAGAATTAGGTATAGCGTAATTACATCCCCAGAAGGATGAAGGTTCTAATCTAGAGATATTTGTTTAAAGTTTAATGTATGGTTTTGTAAAGTGTTATACTTTAAATATTACCAAGCTAGAATTACAGATCCATTTTAGGAGGTTAGCATGGACAGAGAGCTGGTCTTAGAGCCAGGAAGTCCTTGAGTTCAAATCCCACCTCTGGTACTGGCCACATGGCCCTGGTCACATTACTGAATCCCTAATGCTCTAGGCAGTCCCCTGTACTCTCTAGGATAACAAATTGCAGAGATGGTACCAGCCTGCACAGGTAGAGGGGATTTTATCACTGGGGAGCTTACATGTACCACTGAAATCATGAGCTTAAACCCTACCCCTTGTCGTTTTAACAAAAGAAAAAAAGAGCAAAACATTAGAATATTGATTATCGTTTCCAGATTTAAAATGGGACGCATTTTGGGCTTCCACATGGTTATTGGGCTGGTGGCTGTCCTTTGTGCTCAAGGAGGACTAAAATGACATCACCATGTTGGGGTCAAGGTACAGTGTGTCAGACTGTGGCTGATCAGACTGAGGTCAGGCCCAAAGAGTCCATATGAGCATATGGACTAGGGACGTCTCTGAATTTGCACACCTCTTGTTTCTTTTGAACTGCTGCAGTTCTGGACTAGATGATATGGGAAGTTCCTTCCAGCTAAGACTTTGTGATTGTAGGTCAGTACCTAAAGCATTCTGTGTTCTTTTTTTTTTTTTTTTTCAGATTATTGACCACCAAGGAGAACCTGCAGAAGGAGTATATAAAACTTATAATTACGTGGAGAAAATTATTAAACAGGTATATGGGATTAGAAGCATTACATTTAAGTCTTGATATAAAGTATTCTTAGGCAATGACTTTCCATAAATGTTGGTTGTTCAAGAGAAAACCAGGTAAGAGGGCTCTTGGTTTTGTGGGGTTTTTAAACCTCATAAAACAGCACAATTCATCTCTCCTATTAGATAATGTATAGTGCATTCTCACACCTTCTATTCATGATATTTGCTAAGTGACTATGGGAAAGTATTTCTCTTTATTTCTTCCCTAGCCCATAGAATTGTTTACTATTAGGGGCGGCTAGGTGGCGCAGTGAATAGAGCGCCAGCCCTGGAGTCAGAAGGACCTGAGTTCGGAGCCGGCCTCAGACACTTAATCCACACAAACAAAAAACCTAGCCGTGTAACCTTGGGCAAGTTACTTAACCCCAATTGCCCTAAAGGGGCGGCTAGGTGGCCCAGTGAGTAAGAGCGCTGGCCTTAGAGTTGGGATGACCCAAGATCAAATCCGGCCTCAGAAAATGAGCACCCACACATAAATAATGACTAGCCATGTAACCTTGAGCAAGTTACTTAACTCCAATTGCTTCAAAAAAAAAAAAAAGAATTGTTTAATATTGTGACAGCTATGAAGCATTTTGATATCTTCTGTTGAAAGGTGTTAGATAAATAGTAGTTTAAAAGTCATACCTTGAGGTCATTTTACTCAGAAATTTCTGAAATACGGGTAAAGTAGTTATATCTTATTAGCTTATTTAGTGTTTAAAAATCTGGCTTTGACACACAAGAAATTAGATAGGAGAG
Organism: Gymnobelideus leadbeateri; assembly: GCA_011680675.1. Lineage (NCBI taxonomy): Eukaryota > Metazoa > Chordata > Mammalia > Diprotodontia > Petauridae > Gymnobelideus > Gymnobelideus leadbeateri. The sequence goes on along the minus strand of WOXC01000612.1, from coordinate 51,729 downwards.
TTAACATTCTTGATGTAGGAAGTGAACAAGGCTATATTTAACAATCTTCCTTTTTAAAAAAAATAAATACTGGGTCTCCCTATTTCACTCAGTTTAGAAATTCAAGACCTACTTATCGATTGGATCCCAGTTTGATTGACATAGGACCTTTGACCTGCTCCGTTTCTGACATGGGCCACTTTGACCCTCTTTAGGCCACAGGATAACCCTTCTCTTTAGGAGCCTCACTACATTAATGCAGAACTTAGCCAAAACACTTGATCATCATGACCCATGGCGGTTCAGAACACACACACTTCAGAGATGCAGTAGCCTCAGCCTCCCTGGTAGCCAGCATTATAGTGTGCACTGGTGTCTGTCTTCCAGTGTGAACTAGAAAGCTTGTAAGCCTTAGAGTTGGGATTGAGTAGGATCCAGAGATTTTATCTGTTAAGTCAGAGACTGAACTTCAGGTAGGTGCAAGAGATAATTTCATGGAGGATGCTTTTGCTTAATAGCTGAACACACTCAACAAGCCCAAAATACAAAGACAGTCTCCCCACATGGCATTAATGAAACATCAGTGTACAGTCAGAAAACTGTCCTCACTCATTACAAGACCGATAAACATCATAACTATCTTATCACTCTTTCAGACCATGAATTACATTAATGTTGGTTTTTAATGAGACAAATACGTCTTCATACTTTGTTTTTAAGTGGATGCTCTCTCTTGTTTAGGATATATTGGGCTTTGAGAACACAGAGAAGGAAATGAAGGATTTGGACGATGCAGAGGATCCTCCCATTCCAGAAGAAGATGATTATGGTGATGTTTTGTGGGATATACATGATGAACAAGAGCAAATGGAGGCCTTCCAGCAGGCTTCTAATTCGGCGTATGATCTGGGATTTGAGAAAGTAAGTACTGAGCTCTTTAGCAGGGACACAGACAGTGACCTCGTTAGAAAAAGAAACCCTAAAAGAATTCAAAGCAGATTTTTTTTGGATTGATCATAGGTAGCAAGATATGAGCATAGGCTTAAGCTAGGTCCCTAGGATGACACGGAAGGTTTGGGAACATGAAACACATTTTCATTTATTAATAGCACACAACAAAGCAGAAAGTCTCAAAAATCAGTTGTTAGAAACATCGTTTATAGTTTGTGACTGAAAGCTAGGAATCGGGACATCTCTTATGTCATTCCCTGCGTGATAACCCAGTTCAGGATCAGATTCACAAGGTAGCTCAAAGTCATAGTGAGGACCAAGCCAGCCTGCTGGTTTCTAGAGAAAATTAAGAAAATTTGGCGGAGGGTGGGGGGGAGGGGGCAGGGAGAGAGAGAGGGAGAGAGAGAGAGAGAGAGAGAAGAGGACAGGAGAGAAGAGGAGAGAAAGGGTGAGGAGGGAGAGGGGAAGAGGAGAGGGAGAGAAAATATGTGAGAGATTAATTATATAATATATGACAAATATTATATATCAGTCAATAATAATAGCTAACATATAGCACTTACTGTGTGTCAGACGCTGTGCTGAATACTTTACAATAATTATCTCATTTGATCTTCAGAACGACCCTGGGAGGTAGGTGTTTCCTCATTTTATTGAGGAATAAACAGAGACAGATTAAGTGACTCATCCAGGGTCATACAGCTAGGAAATGTCTAAGGCTGGATTTGAACTCCTGACTCAGAGACCCTATGCTCTGTGTGCTATGGCTCTACCTAGCTGCCCATTTATTCAATTATGGAGTAACCAAATTAATTCCTTTTTTATTAAGTGTTTATACAGGGGCGGCTAGGTGGCACAGTGAGTAGAGCTTCGGCCCTGGAGTCAGAAGGACCTGAGTTGGGTTCTGGCCTCAGACACTTAACACACACACAAAACAAAAACCTAGCCATGTGACCTTGGGCAAGTTACTTAACCCCAATTGCCTTCCAAAAAGCAAAAAAAAAGTGTTTATACAAACAAAAATTTGAGATACAGGATAATCAATGCAGAGAATTTAGATGGAGATCTGAAAACAACCAAATTAAGCATGAAGGACATAGAAAGCAGAAAGTACTAGAGTAGCAAGACAGCAAGAGTAAGCGCCCCCGCCTTTGAATTACAAAAACCCAGGGGCAGCTAGGTGGCGCAGTGAATAGAGCACTGGCCCTGGAGTCAGGAGGACCTGAGTTCAAATCCAGACTCAGACACTTAACAAAAAATTAGGCGTGTGACCTTGGGCAAGTCACTTAACCCCAATTGCCCTACCTTCCCCCCTCCAAAAAGCAAAAAAAAAAAAGACAGAAACCCCAAATACAGAACTAGGTATGAGGGGAGCCTGGCCTGGAGACTCCCATCACCCTGGGGACTGATGGATGTAGGGAAGTCCTCCTCTCTTTTATGGAAGCAGCACTTTTTTCCTTTGCTCATGTACAAAATTTATAAGTTGGGGGTGCCCCAGTATGACTCCCTTCCCCATCTCTACTGGAGATCCTATAGCAGTAATACTCGGGTCCAGGCTCTTGTAGCCTGGCCTTGGAATCTAATCATTTAGAGTATTGTTCCTATGAAAAGATCTAAGTTTCAAACCACTAGCTTAAAAAAACAACTTGAAAGCACAACTTTGCAGTTGAAAGCTTTCCTGTATTAGAATCTTATTGCTTAATTTAAGATCAAACCAAGTTTTACATAGAGAATTTTTTGTAACGTAGTATGTTGAAAAGGTTCCACTTTTAGTCTCTTTCACCAACCTATGAAAAAAGGAAGAAGATAGAGACAAAGCAAGAACTGGTCATCTACCCATCATCAGTGAGGGCCAGACCAAGAGCCATCAAAGAGTGTTCCTTCTGGAGGCTGGACAGCAAGGAGCCAGAAAGGGAAAGCTCCCTGAGAGAATAGCAGGAACTTCTTCATACACTTTCCTCTTGATGACCTCAGGACCCAAGCTAAGCCAGTCTTAAAAATAGGCATCTTCAGGTTCCTGAAAGAGGGGAATGCCCTTCTGATTTTGAAGCACATATTCATCATTTGAAGGACTATAGCTCAGCAAACATTTTCAAACACCAGAATTTTCTAACCATTTTGACAGTAGAAGTGTAGATAGAATCATAATTATTAATTTGTTCTTTATATAGTGTTTATTCAATGAATATTTAATGCCTGCCCTTCTCCCTTCCACCCCATATTTCATGTTTCAAGCCTACAGGCACACAACACTGTAAATGATAAGAAAACATAGAAGCCATCAGGCTCTGTGCTTAAGTCCATTACATTCTAGCTTGAGGAAGCAAGACATATACACTAAAACTCAAGTAATATTAGAAGGCAGTGGGGCGACTAGGTGGCGCAGTGAATAGAGCACTGGCCCTGGAGTCAGGAGGACCTGAGTTCAAATCTAGCCTCAGACACTTAACACTTGCTAGCCACATGACCTTGGGCAAGTTACTTAACCCCAATTGCCCTGCCATTCTCCACCAAAAAGCAAAAAAAAAAAATAAGAGAAAAAAGAAAAAAAGAAGGTAAATAGTTGGGTGTCCCAAGCATGGGAAAGCTAAATGCCACATTGAGAGTCTGGTCTGGAGTGGTAGCAAAAGACTGTGGAGAAACTTGGACCCAACCAGCTCACACTGAAAAATTAGTTAGGGTTTACATAGGGGTAAGGAGGAGTGGATGGCATTATAGATGAAAGCAACAGCATAAGCAAGAATTTGGAGGCAGGAAAGATCAAGGCACATTTCAGAGGACAGCTAGTAGCCAGCCTGTAGTTAGTTCATTTTGGTAAGATTAGAAAGGTAAATGGGAAGCCAGTTTTGGAGGGTTTTGAATGCCAAAGGTTTTTGAACAATGGAGTGACATAATTTTCTTTCTGATAACACTTTTATTTCTTCATTGTAGATGGAATTCTGAACTGAGTCTTTTCTTGGTCTTGTTACTAACATTTAGCAGGAACTTTGGCAAGTCATTTAAACCAAATCAGTTTTCTTTGCTGTAATTAAGAGCAGATCTTGTCACATAAGTGATTAGGATTGTTACTGGGTTTTATGAGATAAAGAATGGAAGGACTTTTATATTTTTAGAACCATCATCATTTTCAAAATTATTTAAGAGGCTGATCAAGTGCGTCACTCTGTGTGAGATTCCAGGAATAGAACTTTAGGCGCTGATTTAAAGTACCATGCCAGCTAATCATTTTACTAGGACTATGGGAAACTTCCAGTCACATGTTGTTGGCCCAAAACCAGCTACAGCCTTCTTTTTCCTATCTTCTGTCAGGTTTGGATTCTTTCCTTTGAATGTAAGTATATTTAATCAGCCATTCTGGATAAAGGTATTATTGTGGAAAATTAGAATTTTCAGGTTCTTGATTTCATTTATTCACATTCTCTTTGTTCTAAGCAGATAACTGATAATCAGCTATTTCTTTTCTTGTGGCATTAGCAGTATTAGAACCCTAATTGCTTCTATTTTTTTTTCCATAGTATTACCAGCGCCTAAATGACCTTGTGGCAGCAGCGGCACCTATCCCACCCCTTCTTGTGTCTGGAGGACCAGGCTCTGGGAAATCACTTCTTTTATCTAAGTGGTCAGAGTTTTTGTTGTTGTTTCAATTTATCTTTCATTTTTGAGCTTCACTTATTTGACTAGAATTAGACTGAATTCTTACTCTTGGCACTACTCTTTGTTGCTTAAGAGCTTTTAATATCATTGGGGAATCAAGATCTACATAGAGGAAACAGTTCAATGACATATAAGGACATGATCGTGAAGTACAAGCAGTAAATTCCATTCTGGGGCATTGGAGAAGATGAGAATGATCAGCTTGTGGGGAGGGCTTACATAAGCTCCTTCTTGGAGCTGGTGAAGCTATTTTAGGTTGAATTATCACATTCTAGTTTTAATTTACATTTCACTGAAAATTGGGCCAAAACTAATGATGGCAAAATTAAGAAGCAGATGATTAATATTGAGTTATTAAAATGATATTTGGTGCCTTCAGCCTTTTCCTTGGAGTTTTAACATTAACCAACAGTTTTTCTGCATGTTTAATTGATTGTGGCATATAAGCTGAACAAGAAAGGAGTCTATCATACTTATTATTTGCATCACACTACATAGAAAGCTAAAATTTCTTTTTTTCCAGAATCTTTTAAATTAATTTGTGTTTACACTCAGGAAACACTTAAGTTATCCCTTACCACCGAAATGGCTTTAGTTCATTAGAAGAATGTGTTATGGGGTGGCTAGGTGTCGAAGTGAATAGAGCACCGGCCCTGGAGTCAGAAGGACCTGAGTTCGGAGCTGGCCTCAGACACTTAATCCATACAAACAAAAACCTAGCAGTGTAACCTTGGGCAAGTTACTTAACCCCAATTGCCCTAAAGGGGCGGCTAGGTGGCGCAGTGAGTAAAAGCGCCGGCCTCGGAGTTGGGATGACCCGAGATCAGATCCGGCCTCAGAAAATGAGCACCCACGAATAAATAATGACTAGCCGTGTAACCTTGAGCAAGTTACTTAACCCCAATTGCTTAAAAAAAAAAAAAGAATGTGTTATTTAAAAGGTGATCATTCATTTTAATTGTACTTTAAATTCTAATTTAAACAATCCTGACTGGAGACATTCAGAGAGTTGCTTCAGTTTATAGTCAAAATGAATCTTTAATGAAGTGACAAGTGTTCCAAAGAATCCCTAAATTCCATGATCCCTTAGGAGCCAGATTTCAGCACAGTGAAATAGATTGTGAATGTGTAACTGCTGACAGATTGATGGCATTTGTTAAGGCTCCTTATTGTGAATTAACATGCTTAGACGATTAATTTTAGAAATGTTAGAGGGATTTTTTTTTAGAATGGCACAGCTACTTTTTTAAATAATTTCTCAAAAAACACATTGTCTTTTCTGTAGGATTCAGCTACAGCAAAAGCATTCTCCAAACACACTAATTCTGTATCACTTTGTGGGGAGGCCCATGTCCACCAGCTCAGAGTCAGCCTCCATAATTAAACGGCTGACTTTAAAGGTAAACTGGCACCTTTTTTCCACACAAGCAAAATCCTTATTTCAATATTAGTTTCCAAGTGCTTGGCAATAATCGAGTTATTTTCAGAATTTAAGTGAATAACTCTCATGACTGTAGAACTGTCCTTTTCACATCTCCATAGATATAACAGTATCTTCTGCCAGCCATCACAGCCTGTACACATTATGCAGCAGCTGATTTGTGTATGTGTGTTTCTTCTTGCAGCTGATGCAGCATTCCTGGTCAGTATCGGGTCTGACACTGGATCCTGGGAAACTCCTTGAGGAGTTTCCACGGTGGCTAGAAAAGCTCTCTGCTCGTCATCAAGGCAGTATAATTATCATTATTGATTCCATAGATCAAATTCAGGTACTGTTCCAACTTTCTGTTCATAATCTTTTTGGTGAACTTGGAATAATAAGAGCCCCTGCTTTTATAGCACTAGCCTCAGAGGACCCAAATTTAAATCCCAGCTCCGCCATTCATTATCTATGTGACTTTGGACAAGTCACCTCTCTGGGTCTCAGTTTCCTCATCAACAAAATGAAGGACTGAGGTCCCTTCCAACCACGATTCCCTTTGTACAAAGTTCTTGACTCACAAGACCCATGCAGGCAGGTAATCCCACCATTTTACATTTACAGGATCAAAGATGGTGTGACTTGTTGTCACACAACTGAGTTGTAGAACCTAGACTCTAACCCATGACTTCTGACCCTGAGTCTAGGGCCGTCCCCACTACCCTGTGCTGCCTTTTCTGGAAAAGAAACAAAAGCATCCATCACCTGTGACAAGAATAGCCGTTTGCATTTCTGTTCCATTGATTTGATAATTTCCTCCTGGGAGGAAGCCAGTCCGGTTAAAGATTATTGTTGTGCTGATTATCAATCAAGGAAAGGTTGTGTATTTTAATGAAGCCATTGATGTTGTTGAACAGCTGGGTCCCTAATTTGTTTGTATTTTAGTATTTATAGACGAAAACCTTTTTCTTATGACTTGTGCTATATGATTAACTTACCATATTTTAAATTAAGAGACTTAATATTTCCTTACCATTTGGAGCTCTCTGGATAGTGGATCTAGTAGTTTTACCATACAATACTCTTAACATGGAAGGTATCATATCATTAACAAGAATTACGCAACAGAATTTTTGGCATCATTTTTCAAAAATAGGTCCAAAACACTGAATGACAACTTCCCCTTTTCTGCTTTGGTTAGTACTGGGAATGTGATCCTTAGCAAGTTTGAACTAATAGATTGGATGTTGTTTTTGTATTTTCAAGCAAGTTGAAAAACACATGAAGTGGCTGATAGATCCCCTGCCTGTGAATGTGAGAGTAATTGTGTCAGTGAATGTAGAAACATGCCCTCCGGCATGGAGGTATGATAATAAGTTATTCTTGCAGATTGTCTAGCTATAAATATGTAAATTCAGTGTGTGGTATGTGACAGTGTTACATTTCAATTTTTTTAACTTGTCCTGCCATAAAAAGTTCACTAACCTGCCAAGAAAAATTATGAGCCTCCTCCTTGCCAATTTCCTCCCTTCTCTCAGTCTTTATTTCTCTTCCATCTTTATTCCTCTTGCCTATTATAGTGTCCCTTTCAGCCCTGTGCTCTTGCTCCTTTCTAATCATTCCCACAAGGACTTAACATTTTCCTCTTTCTGTTTTCTACTCACAAATAACACCAAGAAGCAGTTAATGTTACCAGCCAGCACCAACATTAGCAGGACAGTTTAGCAGTCTATATTCTGCCGTCACCTCATTTTTCTCTTGCCAGGGCTAATTTTTCACCCATCAGTGGAGCGTGTCCATTTGAATGTATGGGTTATTGAATGGTGGGCACTTAATTCATATTTTATACTTGTGATGTTTAAGAGCAAAACTGGTTTACATTAAATCTGATGCATAAATGGGATTTTCTGAAAATACTAAATTTATCATATTTTCAGCTATTAGTGATAGTCTTACTTGGGAATCGATATTTTTGTTTGGGGTCCTTGTTGGATACATCAGAGCAAGGAAAATGGTGTTTTTTTCTGTCACATAGAGTGAGAGGACTCATGGGGACCAAGATGGCAAACTTGAGATTTTCTATAATCCAGACTCATGGTGAGCTCTCAGGATAAGAGTCCCACGTCCTGCAGTAGAGGAGACCTCAAGCATCATTGAATGATAATAGGGTGTCTTGTACCTCTCACTAGTTCCCCAAGAACAGCGCCTTACTCATAGCAGGGGCCCAATAAATGTTTAATTATATGTACATACATACATATGTATATATGTCATATAATATGTGTTTTAGCTTTAAGCTGCTATACAATAATACCTTCCAAATATATTTCCCTTTAGCAATATTGTATTTATGCTGTGTTATTTCATAGCACCATGTGTGAGAATTTTTTGAAGAGTGGTGATATAATTATATTAAGAGGAAACAAACCAAATTAACATTAGTATAAGGATATCAGGCTTTTCTAGATATATTTCATATATTTCCAAGGTGAAATATATGAATTCTCATCAAATATAAATATGGTTCTCATCAAAGATTTTAGTCTTTTGCTGGTAGATTATAATAGTACATAGTATGTTATTAGACCAGGATATCAATTTTCCTTCTCTTGTTTTAAATGTAAGGTTGTGGCCAACACTTCATCTTGACCCTTTAAATTCAAAAGATGCAAAAGCTCTTATTACTGCAGAATGCAGCTGTGTGGATATTAAGTTGACTAAAGAGCAGGTACGTACTTTAATTTTAGTAGACGTATATCATTTTTTAAAGCCTTTTTAAAGAAAATGTTGTTTAAGATAGGGAAGATAGGGACTGTTCACTATCACAAGTAAAAATGAGTTTTAGCCACTATATGGTTAAATGCATTTTGTTCTCAATTAGTAGTGACAGATTTGGTTTCCTGTGCTTTTCTATAATTGGAAATACAAGGACTTTAAATATGTCTGGGTATGTGGTATACCCCACCCCCAAAACATGCATATCCACCTCCTTTATTGTGTAAAATCAGGAACTTTACCAAATCTGAATGTATTCCAACCCAGTGTAATTGTCACCTTGATCAAGATCACACAGCCTAGCTTGTTGTTTGGTAATGTGAATGTCTCAGTGGTTCTGACTGCTTCATTTCAGTTTGGATTTTGTGTTTTGTTTTGGTAAACCTCTGTTCTAGGAAAAGAAACTAGAGCGACATTGTCGTTCTGCTACAACCTGCAACGCCTTGTATGTCACCCTTTTGTGTAAAATGATCACGAGGTAAGTTATGGTTCCTTAGAATTCTCTCTTGCATGTTTTGTGTTTGCTGAAAACCGTGTCATCAGCATGTGAATTTGGGAAGCCATCACCATCACTGTCTAAGGGGGGTTGGGTGGGGAGAGGGTAACTGTTTCCAGGACACTGGAGGGCCATTTCTCTACTGTAGCAGTAACTGCAGAGTTACTGGGGGGTTACTAGTAGCCCATGTGGATGATTGAACCCTGGGATTATTAATGAATGAATTGTTAGGTGTTTTTAAATAAATTTACCTAATTTGGCCAGGTAGAGGATTGTTTTTGAAAACTTCTTTAAGCCATAGTGTAAGCCGCACAGGTTAATGGCATACACAAAGGGTAAAAGCTTAGCTGGAGGATGGGGGAGGGGTTGTGCGCCTTTATTGCAAAAGCAGATCTTTTTGGAGCTATACAATAGCTATATTTAGTTATCTTTATTTTCATAATCTTCATGTTCTTTAAATTAAAAATATTAATATCTGAATTTTAAATTCCTTCAATAATGAATTCCTTTCCTTTTAGATAAGGCAGCAGATTTCATGTTTATTGATGTCTTATCTACTTAACTGTATGCCCTTGGGCAAGTCATATTACCTTCTACAGTTTCCTTTCTGTAAAATGATGGTCCTTTAGACTAGTTGGCTGTTGTCTAAGTCCACACCCTTGTAGCTCTAAAATTATCATTCATTGATACAATCTGACGAAGGTTTAAAAATTATACCCTCTAGGTATTGGGGACTTTGATCCAGCTCTGTAACATAGATGGACTTATCAAAAAATCAGTATCTAAGCATTATGAGGAATCTCCTATTTTTTCCCTTGAAAATGTGGATTTGTTAAGAGTAATTTTTTTAAGGCATCCATTGTTGTAAGCTCTTGCACGAAGACTCCTATGTGCCAGTGTTGGTCATGAGCATCACTGAAAAGCACAAATGTTGAGTCATGTTTTCAATTCATGTAATAACATTTGTTAAACTCATTCCTTGCCTACAGGCTGCTTTCTTTCCATCTCTGACCCTCCCTGCCCCCTCCCACCCCGCCCCCCCCAGGCCGCCATGCTGTTTGGCCTGGCTCACTAACTGGGTCTGCTTGTGATTATTTTCCTAGCCTCCAATGTCGCACATTTGCACATAGGGATCAGAGCTGTCTTTTTAGTGTCCTGCATAGCAGCCTCATGCCATGTTTGTGATATCTTCTGTTAGCTCTGATATGTTTGGGCTAGTGAGACTTTTTCTGTATTGCTACATCTATCACCACAGTTTACCATTTGAAGGAATGAAATCTGCTTTCCATCCAAGGATTAATGCAAGTTTTTTGATGACACAAAAAGCAATTTAAATCTCTCTCTCCTATATTTTAGCAGCGCTGGAAGATCCACCAACATAGATGAAGTCTTGCAACAGTGTTTCCAGTGTCAGGATACTGTGTCCTTATACAGGCTGGTGTTGCGATCAATTCAGGAATCCATGGACAGTGATAAAGAGAGAGACCTAATGAAGGAGGTGAGTGCACAGTGTCATCAAAGGTCTGGTTTCTTAAATATATTTTGTTCTCTGTGACTTTAATTAAGAATTACTCCAATATTCTTTGCTTAATGCTCCAGTTTTAAGTTGCTATTAAAGATGTCTTATATAAATCCAAGAATGCCAGGAAATCCCACGTGCCTGCTTGTCATGGGGGCTTATAACAACTTGATTTGTTTGGTAAAATGTCTTGTCCACGTTGCCTGGGAAAATCCATATGCACCCAGCTGGACCGACTCCTTAAAATACTGTATATAATTCTGCTGATCAGAGATGGAAGGCGCTAACTGTGCAGGACGAGTCAGGCCGGGGGCTGCTCGCCTCCAGCTCCTGCCACCAGGTGAATGATTTGGGGCAGGGCATCCTTTGACCTGATTTACGCTCGCCACCAGTGTTTCTCAGCTACTTGGCAGGCTCACAACCTCTTAGATATTTGTGGAATCTGCCCAAGTGTCTGCAGATAATTCTATGCCTGATTGAAATGTGTGGTTGGCATGATTTCGATGAGCTCTTGACTGAATGAAAGAGGGGTATCCAGCTAGCTTCTTTTTTGTTTGTTTTTGTGTTTTGTTTTGTTTTGTTTTATTCTGAGGGGGGAAGGCAAGGCAGCTAGGGTTGAGTGACTTGCCCAAGGTCACACAGCTAGTAAGTGTGTCAAGTGTCTAAGGCTGGATTTAAACTCGGGTCTTTCTGACTCCAGGGTGAGCGCTCTATTCACTGTGTAACCTAGCTGCCCCCAAACTAGCTTACTTCTAAAAACAATGTATTCTAGACTTAGAAGTCTATCGATAGTTGGCTTTTGAAATTCCCACTGTTTAGGGAAGTTAATATTAACATAACTTTAGTCCCTTTGAAGTACATTTATCATAACTTCCGAAATAATGCATTTTATGAAATGAGGATTTTTGTTGGGTTTTCTCTTTGCACATATAATACATGTCACAGAGAAGGCATTTTGTGTTACTTCAGTTGTTTGTAAAAAAAAATTCCTGTAGCTTAATGACATCTTTGGATCAGGAGAAATCAGTGGAATTGACTTTTTTGAATAAGCGGTTGTTGAGATTAATGATTTCTATAGCAGTTGGCTCCCCTATTTATGAGGCTTCCAGGTCATGATATCAGTCTCTTTGCTCTCTAGATCCTCTGCTTGGTCAGCATCAGTCACAATGGAGTGAGTGAATCTGAGCTGATGGCACTCTACCCTGACCTGTCCTGGTCAGTGCTGACATCCCTTATTCATAGTTTGCACAGAATGTGTTTATTGACGTATGGCTGTGGTTTACTCAGGTTCCAACACCTCCAGGTAAGCAGTCTATTTTGTATATTTGCCGATCTCTAATCTTTGAAACATTTAAAACTAAAACTGTCTGTTGAGAGCCTCCAATGTGCATGGCCCTGAGTTCTGTTCTGGGGGAGGATCCAGAGATGAATGAAATGGACCTCAAAGTCTAGTGAGGACGTCATGTCACTTCCTATTGGCAGATCTGTGTGGAGGGTATTCAAGGAAGGCTTTGTAGAGGTCCATTTAATCTGGGCCTTGATATGTGAGTAGGATTTGGCTACTGAAAGGACAGATCATTCCAGTTAGAGGAAATGATGGGAGTCAAGGCAGACAGGCTGTACAACATAGAGCTGGAAAAGGTAGGTGTTGAATGTCGAGGTAAGGAGTAAAGAATTTAGGCTGCCTAAGTGGATAGCAGAGATGCTTTCAGAGGATTCTGTAATTTGGGGATGGGGAAAGGGAAGCAACATGAATAAATTTAGAAATTTTAGATTTAGAATTACTTAGAAATATTTTAAAACTTAGATTTATTTAGAAATTTTACATTTAGAAATATTAGATTAGAAATTTACAAATATTTAGATTTAGAAATATTAAATTAAAACCTACCATTATCATTTGAACAAACTTTAAAAGGAACTGCATGCATAGAGTCTGGTACTGTCCAAAATACCTGTTTTGTTTTATCAGATTTTATTTGTGTAAAAAGGTAAATATATTCCCGACTTGTTATCATTTTTATTTTAGGGTATTTTTTTATGCTCATTATGCATATGAGTAATCTCATGGTTGATTTCTGTTGCTAGGAATGTGTTTTTGTATTGGATTCATATTTTTGTTTGTTAGTCTATTCAGCCTCATTTTCCAGCTTTGTTTATTTTATCCTTTATTTTCAGTTTCATATTTTACTTGGTATTTTTAATGCTTCTTCAACACTGCACCTGTGACTTCATTGATGTAAGCAGCTCCCAGTGTGGAAATGCCCTCTGTTGATGCAGTTTTAGTAACTCATTCCTAACTCAAGAGTTGCATGGGGCAGTGACAAGTTAAGTCTCTTGCCTGTGTTCTCATCGCTAGAATGTATCAAAGACAAGAGCACAGGTTCTCCTGTCTTCATAGATGGTCTTCTGTCCGTTATGTCACATTACCTCCCATATGTCTGAGATCTTTCACACAGAAATTAAGATTGGAATTAACCCTTTCTTTTCCTAAAAATAAATGTTGAAATGGAGATATTTTATTGAGTATTGCTATTATACAGCATATAGTACTTGCTAAAAAAAATTCAGCCTCATGACTCACTGTGGTACGACAGTGGTGGATTTAGAATTATAATTCCTTTTTAAAAAAGAGATTCCATGACAGATGTGTGTCAACCAATCAATAAACATTTATTAAGCACCTGCTATATTTGAGGCACTATGCTAAGTACTAGGGATACAAAAAGAAGCAAAAGACAGTCCCTGCCCTCAAGGAGCTTACAGTCTAATGAGGAAGCCAATACATATGTAATATGAATATCGCTTAATAAAATGATATAATTTATTTATTATTTCCTAGGCTTGGGAAACAGTGAGATTAGAATACATGGAAGAAAGTCAAGATATTTCTACCTATAGAGAAAAGCTAATAGAATATTTCACCTCACAACTAAGGTATTTCAGATCTTCAGTTTGGTCCTTCTCCAACTTCTATTGTGAATTGTGGGTAACAACATCATTTTCTTTTCATGTGGCTTTTATAGTCTAAGAACTTGTTAGTGGCAAATAAATTCAAATCCCATCCTTGTCCTATTAATGTTAAATGTATCAAATGATGCTCTAAGATGTAAGTCTACTTTCAGAGGAGAGGAAGCACGCCATAGTGGTTAGAATTCACCTTTCCCATCCTGAAGACTTGTCTTCATTTCCTGCCTCGACCTAGCTGTGAACCTTGAGCATAACTCAACCTCTCTGTACCCCAGGCAGTTTTCAAAGACCATAAGTTTCTTATGAGTTGCTGATATAGTTTGGTGAAGAAGATTTCCATGCCAGAAATTTACCGCATGATTAGAAACGAGAGGTCCTTAGATCTGGAGTTTAAAGGGATTTCCAGGACCATCTAGCTTGATCCTCATTTTATAAATGAAGTGATTATGTTTAAAAAAAGAGAGAGAGAGTCTCAATTTTTGACCAGGTATTCAAACCAAATTTACGATGGGGAAATTTGGATTTCACATAGAAAATACTTTGATGTTGAATTTTTCTCTAGTTTAATAGTTAAAGTAAAGTGTGTGTTTGCGTTTTATTTCACTATTTCATTTGGTTTGGTTTTTGTTGTTCTTGCTTGAGGATCTTTGTTGCCCTTTAAAAAAAGTTTCATTGATGCCTTTTGTTTTGACACTATAGTCATTTCCTTTGTTGAATTTTCCAAAAATCTCCTAGATTGGCTTTCATTCAGGTGCACCTGATTACTGTGGTTGCCTTGGTCTTTGATGTCAGGCCCATTAGGTTCACGACCCTAGTGTTATCTTAGTCACTGGCCTATATAAAGAGTCAGGGCATCATTCTAAATAGTTTATTTCCTTTGAACTAATGTTCTTCACTGCCTCAAAAACTCATGATTTCCCCACCACTCTTTCCACTGTCTGAGAAGACATACTCCTTCCACTACCGCATTGGAGAGGCACCAAATAGATCATGTGCTGATTTCATTGAGTCTTCTTCTCCTCCTCTCTTTAGTAAAGCCCGAGTGACCTGGAGGTGTGCAGATGAGCTCCCTTGGCTTTTCCAACAACAGGGCAACAAACAAAAGTTGCATGAATGTCTGCTCAACCTCTTTGTGTCTCAGAATCTTTACAAAAGGTAAGAGAGTGGATCTCAGTGAGTTAGTTTGGATTCAAAATAGACTTTTAAAAACAAAAGTGTTTTAAAATCGGTATCATTCTGGCATTTGGGGATTCTAGTAAACAAATCCCAGTGGAGACGTTTATAGAAAACGTTACTGTTCTTCAGTCATTTTCAGTCACATCTGACTCTTCATGACACCATTTCAGGTTTTCTTGGCAGAGATAATGGGGTGGTTTGCCATTTCTTTCCCTAGCTCATTTTACAGATGAGGAAACTGAGTGAGATAGGGTGAAGTGATGTGCCATGGGTCACACAGCTAGTAAATGAGGCCAAATTTGAACTCATAAAGATGGGTGCTATACTCTAAATCAGTCCTGATTAATACTGAGCATAATGAAAGGGTCATTTACTCTGGGATTTTTCTATGCTACATCTATTTTATTTAGTGCCACGCTTGTTTTTAATAAGATGTATTACTGACATTCCAACTTGTGACTCGCTATGAGTATGAGAATTTTTTCCCATCATTCTTATAAATCTAAATGCTTAGATTTGAATGTCTTTTTTCCCCCTCTCTCTAGGGACTTAATTGAGGTTAACTTTTTACTTCTTTATGGCCACTAATCTAATTGATTTTTTCTCTACCTGTATGTACTTTAATGCATTCTCTACTGGAGAATAGCAAGTCTCCCTTGATTCATCCCTGAAATCATCTGCAGAAGAAATATATTTTCTTTTGTCTTGCAGGTTGGTGATAAAAATACAGACTAGGAGTCCACTCAGAGCCCATCATTTCTCTCAGCTTCATTAGTCCACGGTGTTCTTTTTCCCATTCCTTACATTAAGAGTGATCCTGGCTCTTGATTGCCTAGATGTTGAATGGCAATTGATTGTGTCAGTGTCACTACATAATTCTTCTGCATTTGACTAGTCAAGGGGCTGTATTTCTTCATGGAAATACTTTTAATTGACATTTGCTTGTTTTGACTTTCATTATTAAACAAAGCATGGAGTTGGTTGTTTTCTTAGCAACAGTCCTCCCACGTTTACTATTGAGTACAAAGAAACCACTGAATTACAGTAGAGTGGGTAGATATGCAGAGTTAGCTTCTGTATGTTGTGTCATAGCTGAAAAGGGCTAAATCTGAGACAGAATTGACATCAACTCAGTATGGATTTTGTTTTCAAGCGACTGTGAGTGTGTGTCTGTCAGTGTCTGTGTGGTTTCTCATGAAATTATTATGTTAAAACAGAGGACACTTTGCCGAGTTGCTGAGCTATTGGCAGCTTGTTGGGAGAGATAAGGGCTCCATGGCTGCTGAATATTTTGATTCCTTGAAGCAGTATGAGAAAAACTGTGAAGGAGAAGAAAGCATGATGTCTTTAGCTGATCTCTATGAGACCTTGGGTCGGTTTCTCAAGGACCTAGGCCTTCTCAGTCAGGTAAGGGTCTCAGAAACTCCCTGGAAATGGGGGTTTTCATGTTGTGACTAAATGCATAGTCTTTTCTCCTTCCACTTCCCCTTTTTCTTCTTTTTTTCCTGCTTTTTGGAGGGGGAAGGCAGGGCAGTTGGGGTTAAGTGACTTGCTGAAGGTCACATGGCTAGTAAGTGTTAAGTATCTGAGGTCAGATTTGAACTTAGGTCGTCCTGACTTCAGGGCTGGTGCTCTATTCACTGTTCCACCAAGCCGCCCCCCTTCCCCTTCTTCTTACTCCCCATATTGATTCTCCTGTAGTGTGAAATAATTCATTAGAAAGCGGGTTTCTAAGAGTTCTCAGTTTTAATTGGATGTTGGTGGGGTGGGTGGGGGGCAGGCTGTTGTTCCCTTGCAGAGGTCTTTAGAAATCCGAGAAACAGCGCTGGATCCAGATCACCCCCGAGTGGCCCAGTCCCTCCACCAGCTGGCAAGTGTTTACGTGCAGTGGAAAAAATTTGGCAATGCTGAGCAGCTGTATAAACAAGCCCTAGAAATCCTAGAGAATGCTCACGGTTCTGAGCATCCTCTCATTGCCCGGGAGCTTGATGCCCTTGCAACCTTGTATCAGAAGCAGAACAAGTAAGAGTGAAGCTAGTGCTCTTGCCATGTCAGGGGAGGAGGTTTGGGTTGGCTTGTATTTCAATAAATGCATCATTCTGGCCTCAGACACTTAATACTTACTAGGGGCGAGACCTTGGGCAAGTCACTTAACTCCAATTGCCCTGCCCTCCCCCGTCCAAAAAACAAATAAATACATACATACATACATCATGGTGGGGAATGGGGAGGGGTGATGAGGACGGGAGTGGTCAGTGTGTGTTTCTTGATTTTTATTAGTTGTGTCTAAGTAGAATTCCTTAGGATGAGTAATTTACATGGAGTAATAGTATTGAACAAGAACTTCACTGAGTTCGGCAGGTAACAAATTAGTGATGCCTCAAAGAGATACTGTAGAGCAAATTTCTGACCCCAATTAAAAATGCTGCAGTATCCACAGGGATGGCTGGCCAAGTCAACCTGGAACTTGTGATTATAACTCACTTGGGTCATCCACTGTCGATGTGACGTGAATAGGACAATGATGATGCACTGAACTGGGAGATGGCAGACCTGGGTTCTAGCCCCGATTCTACCACTGAACAGTCGGGCAAGTCATTGCACCCTGCTTCTCTTCTCTGATGTGGGAGAGTTGAATCAGCTGAAATCTAAGATCCCTGGCAAGACTAATTCAGCATCACTATGTTCTGGGCATTGAGAATACAAAAGCTATCCTCTCCTTCTCCCTCCCTGCAAAAGATACCCCCATAAACCAAAAAACCCAAGCCCTAGGAGCTACTCCGAATCTGTAAGTTAAATCCTTTTTTTTCTAAGACATTGTAGAGCCAGGTTTTGGTTTTATGAGATGTTAGAAGTTTTAAATTTCACAAGCATTTTCATGTGTTACTTAGTAACCAAAAACATTTCTTCATATATGCATCTAAAAATATTTCATTTTTACCAGTGATGTGTTTGAACTTAGGTTTGTTCCTTTTAGCTTATTTTTCTTCTAAATTATTTTCTTAGATATGAACAAGCTGAACATCTAAGGAAAAAGTCCTTTAAAATCCGACAAAAGGTTGCAAGGAGAAAAGGCAATTTGGTAAAGAAATGAATTTTTTGTTTTGTTATGTATTTGAAACCCTAAGAATGATTAAAAGCTGTATTTCACATAGTATATCATAGACTTCTTCCTTTCACAAAGTCAGGGACTTAATTTTTTGAATTCTTGAAATGTTCATTAAGGCCTTTCCAGTTTAGCACAGTGGTCCTCATCCTCCTCAAGGAGTACAACAACCAGCTAAGTGGCTTCGATCAGGAAAGGAGAGCTATGAAATCCTTTTAGATACTGAGCTAGAATGTGACTGAAGACTATTCAGAGGTAAAGAAGCAGGGCCTCCTTAAACAAAAGTATATCAAGATCTTTTCATTTCAAGTGACAAGGAAGGAAAAAATAATTCTTCCCATACACACAAACACAATTTTAAAAAATTTTGTAAATTCGGTTTTTAAAATTCAGCATAGTATTTTTATCAAAGCCTCAATTTTCATGTGTCTAATATGGAAATCATCATCATCATCATCATAATACTTGGCACTGTCTCTACCTTTAAAGGTTGTAAGAAATGTGCTTAATAAACTCCAGAACCCTTCTCACCTGGGAGCTGTTGCTCCTGGTTTAAAACAGTTCATGTCTGATTTTAATTAAGAAGTGGAAATGATTTAGTGAGTGTATTTATAATTATCTTTGTTTTTAAATTGTGCTGTCTTGTGGTATCAGTTGAGTTCAGACTTAAAAAAAAAGTAAAAATCCTGAATGGGCTGTCAGGGGACCAGCCCCTCATAATTCCATTTCTGATCATAAGGTATGCTGGCAAATCATTTTCTGAAACACCATTTTAGTGAAATGTAGTACGTGAGTGATGGAAATACTTGGATGTGGATAACTTTTCATGAATAATAATTTTAAATTAGGCATGACTTAAGTAATTGCAATTGCCTTTAAAGAAAAAAGAAGGCATGATTAAAAAATGTTGCTTCAAAATAAACTGATGACAAATTTCCTTTTTTTTTTTTGTTTTTTGTTTTTGCTTTAGTATGGATTTGCCCTCTTACGTCGACGGGCCTTACAGTTAGAAGAACTTACCTTAGGCAAAGACACACCAGATAATGCTCGAACCCTCAATGAGCTGGGTGTTCTCTATTATCTACAAAATAATCTTGAGTAAGTAATGCATTGACCAAAAATAAGTAAAGATACTCTGTGCTTTAGCTTCTTGGTGGGTATGGAATGATACATAAGGAAGTGTAGAAGGCTTCAAAATTGAGTGCCAGATTCCTTATGTGATCTGACAGGTGGAGAAACTCTCTACCATCAGTTAAAACAAGACCTGGAGCTGACTGTGGCTCAGATCATGAGCTTCTTAATGCAAAATTTAGACTTAAGTTGAAGAAAGTAGGGAAAACCATCAGACCACATAGGTGTGACCTAAATAAATATGAAGTAGAGGGGATGAACAGATTTAAGGGATTGGATCAGGTAGATGAGTGTCTGAAGAGCTATGGACAGAGGTTCACAATCTTGTACAGGAGGCAGCAACAAAAACATTCCAAAGAAGGAGGGAAAGAAGGCAAAATGACTGTCTGATGAAGCCTTATAAATAGCTGAGGAAATAAGGAAAAGGAAATGTAAAGGAGAAAGGGAAAGATATGCCCAGCTAGATGCAGAATTCCAGAGAACTGCAAAGAGAGATAAGAAGGTTTTCTTAAATGAGCAATGCAAAGAAATAGAAGAAAACAACAGAATGGGGAAGACAAGAGATCTCATCCAGAAAATTAGAGATATCAAGGGAATGTTTTGTACAAAAATGGGCATAATAAAAGACAATAGAAGCAAAAGACATTAAGAAGAGGTGGCCGGAGAGCATCAAGAAAGATCTGATAACATCACTGATAACCATGATGGTGTAGTTACTGATCTAGGGCCATACATCCTAGAGAATGAAGTCAAGGCGACCTCAGGAAGCATTGTTAACAATTAGGCTAGGGGAGGTGACAGGCAGATGATGCTATTAAAGTGCTGCACTCAATATGGAAATTTGGAAAACTCAGCAGTGGCCACTGGATCAGAAAAGATCAGTTTATGTCCCAGTCCTAAAGAAGGGCAAGGCCAAGAAATGCTCAAATTACTGAACAGTCTCACTTATTTCACTTGCCAGTAAGGTTATGCTTAAGATTCTGCAAGCTAGGCTTTAGCAGTATGTGAACCAAGAATCATCAGAACCGGACACTGGTTTTCAGAGAAGCAAAGAAACTAGAAACCAAATTGCCAGCATTAGTTGGATTATAGAGAAAGCAAGGGAGTTCCAGGAAAAGCTCTGTTTTTACTTCATTCACTATTTTAAAGCCTTTGACTGTGCAGATCACAACAAAATTTTACTTGTTTCCTGAGGAACCTGTATGTGGGTTGAGAAGTAACAGAACCAAATGTGGAAGTGAATGGTTTAAGATTTGGAAACACGTATGACAAGGCTGTGTATTGTTGCCTTGTTTATTTAACTTACGTGCAGAATACATCATTCAAAGTGTCAGGCTAGATGAATCAAAAAATGGAATTAAAGTGCTGGGAGAAATATCAACAGTCTCGGGTATGCAGACGATACCTCTCTGATGGCAAAAAGTGAAGAATTAAGAAGCCTTTTGATGAGAATGAAAGAGGGGAGTATGAAAGCTGGCTTGAAGCTTGACTAAAAAAAACTAAGGTCTTGGCAACTGGTCCCATCACTTCCTAGCAAATAGAGGGAAAATGGAAGCAGGGTCAGGTTTTGTATTTTTGGGTTCAAAGAGCGCTGCAGAAGACAGCTACAACCACGGAATCCAAAGAGGCTTGCTCCTTGGAAGGAAACCTATGGCAGATGTGGTCAGCATCCTGAAAAGCAGAGACATCCCCTTGGCAACAAAGGTGCGTAGAGACAAAGCTCCGGTTTTTCTAGCACCAGTGTAAAGTTGTGAGCGTTGGAAAGCTGAGCACCACATTTGTGGTGCTAGAGAAGATTTGAGAGTCCCTTGGACAGCAAGGAGGTCCAATCAGTCAAAACCTAAAAGAATTAATTCAGACTATTCACGAGAAGGTTAAATGCTCAAGCTTAAATATTTTGGCCACACAATGAGAAGAGAGGACTCATTGGAAAAGACCCTGATTTGGGAAAGATTGAAGGCAAAAGGAGACAGCAGAGGATGAGATGAATGGATAGTTAGGGAAGCAATGAAAATTATCTCAGACTTCAGGAGATAGGTGGTCCATGGCTCAGGAAGAGTCACACTCAGGAAGAGTCAAAATGACTGAATAACAATTTTTTTTCTATTCAGTATTTTGGCTCCTAGGTCTAAGTATTTGTCTTTGAAAAAAAATAATTGTTTGTTAGTCTGAATACCTAGTACTTAACAAAACAAAGACTGCCATCTTTTTAGGATATCAGTAAATGTGGCAAATAATAATTAAAGGCAGAAAACTCAGCTATGTAAACCCAATGAGCATACTTACAAAAATACTTAAATACCTGACACATCTATGATTTTATCCATGTGACTGCTCTCTCTTCCAGTACTTAACCAGGCCTTCCTGTGTCTTGGTTGGGGCTTTTAATGAGCTGCTGTAGTCAGTCTGCTCACACTGGACCCCCCCCCCAACCTTTGTTAGGTACATCCTTTAGAAAAATGTTAGCCTAAATTAAGGTTTTTTCCCACCCTCCTAATGGGTAGAATATTGCCTGTTGAATCAAATAATCTGTTGAAAATACATTAGATGTATTAACGAAAAATTAACTTAGATGGAAATTCTACTATCTGAAACTATGACCAAAAGAATCCTTGGGATTAATATAGAACTAGTAATTAATAACAAAGACATTTTTAAGGCTATCTTTTTCCCCTTTTAGTTTATTTATTAAGTATTGGTACTCTATTTTACTACAGAAAAAAACTAATTCATTGAAACCTTTGGATTTCAGAAAAATATTACAAACATTTAGGCCACTATGTTAAGATCCATTAGCAATTAGATATTTTGAGAATATTGAACTTGGATTTTTTTAGCTCTCTTAAAGGAGGGACTTGATTTTTTAAAAACTTTTGTTTTAAAATAATTCCTTTTAAAATCTCATGCAAAGCCAATATATGTCAGATAAGTCATGAAGTGGTACATTGAGGCCATTGTTTAGGTGATTCATGCCCCCAAATGTGTTTTTAGGAAAACAGTTATTTTGGGGTGGGTTTTTTTTTTTTTGTAGGAGGGCATGATGTTGGTCCAAGTTCTCTGAACTCTATTTATTACATGATACTTACATATTAAAACATTAAAATATTTGCTTAATATTCCACTTCATTTCCCCCAAGTAGATGTGGCCTTAACAAGAGCGTAATTGTACACATCCCGCTGATGGCCTTACACCATTTGGATTGTTGCTCTTGACAGGGCCGCTGACCTTTTTCTGAAGCGCTCCTTAGAAATGAGGGAGCGAGTCTTAGGACCAGACCACCCTGACTGTGCACAGTCTCTGAACAACCTGGCCGCTCTCTACAACGAGAAGAAGCAGTATGCAGAGGCAGAGGAACTCTATGAACGAGCGCTGGACATTAGGAGGCGAGCGTTGGCCCCTGACCACCCTTCACTGGCATACACAGGGAAGCATCTCGCAATCCTGTACAAGAAACTGGTCTGTCTTCACTGTAGTCATGCTTGCTTTGTCTGCATAGGTTTTGTGTTTCAGGATATTCCATTGAAATCACCAGTATTGTCAAGTAAACAATTTCACTTCTCTTTGATAAATAACTTTTCATTGGGCTGTTATGTCACAATGACTTTCTAGTCTGTTGAGTAGATGGATAGATAAAAGTGCATCTGTGATTTGAGCCCTCACAAAACAGTGGCATCATGACTTAGGGGAAAGCACATTGACCTAGGAGGCCAGCTTTGCCATTGACCATCTGTGCAACCAAGAACAAAACATTTCATCTTCCTGGGCTTCAATTTCCTCATTTGTTAGAAAAGGCTTTAGACAAGATATAGGAGGACTTTTCTTTAATTAGATAAGATCTCAGAGGCCCATCAATTGATTCACAATTTACAACAGCTGTTTTTTCTAAAGTGTGTTATAAATGGCAATATTTTTTTTTAACCAGAATGATGATTTTAGGCTATGGCCCTGATTTTAAATGTTATCTTTACAATTCTGAAGTGATTCTTCAGCTATAATCCAGGTCCTTAAAGTACAGAAAGAAGTGGCAATGGTTTCCCACCCCGTCTATAACTTGCTAGAATGGCCTCTGAGAGTCCCAGTGGCCAAAAAATAGATCAGCAGGCAGCCAGTCTGCAGATGAGCCCATCCTCAGACAACACCTGGTCTGTCTGTGGACTTATACTCGAGGCCTTTGCCACTTGGGGGAGGACCTGCGGGAACCGCCTTCTTCTGACATAGAATGAGAAAGAACTGAGTGTCTCCAACCAAAGCAGGCACTGGAGCAGGGCTGGCCACATACATTGTAATATACCAAGTTCTACAGGCCCCTCAAGGTAGGGTCTAAGTGAACTCTTCTGTTACTAGAGCATTTTTACCACATCTTCCTTCTCCCACTGAATCAGTAATATTATGAACATACCTGGTGCTAGAATACAGCTCCTGTAGCGTAGTCCGCAACTTGTACCATAGGTAGCGCCTAACTCCATGCAGACCCAGGTCAGCAGGTTTATTATGAAAGAAGAGGAGGTGGCTGGCATCTGCCCTGCACAAAGGTGATGCTGAGATGGAGGAGGAGGAGGAGGAGGAGGAGGCAGGGATCTTAGTGGAACATCCACATATTTAGTGTCTGGGACCACTCCCAACTCTTATTTCATGAACATGGTCTGTGTGTGCCACTTACCTGAATGAAAATTCATTTTGTCCTTTAGTCAGAATCATACACCTGATCCCAGTTTGCCATTTAAATAGCAGTTGGCTGGAACTACCCTTCGTTTTTAGGGCTTATATTTAAATATATCAAGAGAACTCCAAAGGGGGTTTCTTTGCCAGGTGGGGTACTCTCCCAACTTGTGAGAAGCATTTGACGTCAAAATACATAAACAAGAAGGAAACTAGGGTGCTTCTACTGGTAAAGAATTAAATACAGTAAATAAATAGATACATTTTTCACAGTTAGGTATTTCTGTAAGTGATATCTTTTCAAGGGAAGGAAAGTTAAGAATTAATCAGATGTTTACACTTTTCAATCCAGTAGATGATATAGCAAACTCAGACCAATGTCCTATTCTCCTTTCAGCTCGAAACAAAGCACTTATCTATAACTACATTATAGTGGATATTTAGAATGTTTCCTCTTATGTAGGACTTAACACTGTCCCATTTCCCAGCTTACATTTGCACTGAAACCAGCATATTTGGGACCATGCCAGCAAATCCCCAGAAATGTCAAATGACCTTGGCATACCACTCTACTACTTGCCAAGCGGGTGCTATAAGCCTGGAATTTGTAAAATACTTTTTTGAGCTTTCATTCCGCTTGCCCTGTCTCATTTATCCCTGAAGTGTAAGGTAGGGGATGTGAGTTTTTCTTAGGACAGAGACCATTTTGGATTTTATCTCTGTGTCCCTAGCACGCGTGCAGTACATTGCCTTACACATGGCATAGTTATTTAATAAATGTCTGTTGAATTAAGAAATAGATGAAATGTTGAAAGTAGTTAAGGGAAACTAGTAAATTTATTAAATTATTCATAATTGAGCTTGAGCAGGGAGCTAGAAGATAATTCTGTGGTGAGAAGTTTTTTCCCTTATCATGTGCTTATTTTTCTTTTTAAAAAGTAGCTATTTAATTACATGATGTTCATTAATATTTATTATTTTATAGG
Organism: Gymnobelideus leadbeateri; assembly: GCA_011680675.1. NCBI lineage: Eukaryota > Metazoa > Chordata > Mammalia > Diprotodontia > Petauridae > Gymnobelideus > Gymnobelideus leadbeateri. The sequence goes on along the minus strand of WOXC01000612.1, from coordinate 26,906 downwards.
GGAAACTTGACAAGGCTGTGCCATTGTATGAATTGGCTGTAGAAATACGTCAGAAATCTTTTGGTCCAAAACATCCTAGCGTAGCTACTGCCTTGGTGAACCTCGCTGTCCTTTATAGCCAAATGGTAAGTTCCATGTCTTTTAAACCTCTACAAATACCATTTTGTAGTATGTGCCAAAAGATCCACATTGGCCTCAGTGTATGTGTTCTCCTCTGAGGCAGCCCAAAGTTGTAGACAGAGTCATGAGCTGCCAAAGCCAAAAAAATAAAACAAAAAAAACCCCTCATGATCTGGTAGACATCTCCCATTGACAAGCCTCTTCAAACCTAGCTCATTTGGTCCTTAAATATGGCGGCTCTGAACTATTGCCAGGCTGGGACCTGAAGCCTTTCCAGTCTGATGGAATATTTAGTACGTTTAAAGGAAATTTAACCTAGGCAAAATAAGTTTAAAGTGAAAATAATTTAAAGAGAACTGAATTTTTTTGCTACATCTACTTTGGAATAGCATTTAGGAACCTTTTAGAATAATGGCCTCTTAAGATAATTCTGGTAGAAGTAACTTACACACACATAGCGTGTTCTGTCTTCAAAAGCCCCTGCACACACTCGATTTCATTGGATTCCTGTGAGAGCAGACAATTGTGCAAGCAGAAGCGTTCTCTTTTCACATATCAGGAAAACAAGGCTTAGCATGATTAAAGGCACAGAAGGAGCCAAGATCCAGGCAGACCCAGGAGCCAAACCCAAAACTCCTCTTTTCTCTTCACTAATGCTACCTTTCAGTTGTGTCTGATTCCTTGTGACCCCAGTTGGGGTTTCTTGGCAAAGATACCGAAGTGGTTTGCCATTTCCTTCTCCAGCTCATTTTTACTGATGAGGAAACTGAAGTAGGGTGAAGTGACCTGCCCAGAGTCACACAGCTAGGAAGTATCTGTGGCTGGATTTGAACTCAGGTCTTCCTGCCTCCAGGTCTGGCATTCTGTCCACTGTGCCACCTAGCTGCTCCACTTTTCATTTACACAGATTTAGAAAAATAATTATAATCAAGTTTTATGAGAATAGGAAGAACCCCCTAGATTAGTTAAACTAAGTAACTACAAAATGGATAAATTTAATGCCTTTGATATTGTCCTTTACTTATCTTCATACCCTTAAGTTGGGAGAGAATGATGCCCTAAAGTCTTTATCTGATGCCAATTCCTAGTGGGCAGGTGACTGGGTTCTTGAAGGAAATGCCAATAGAGCACCAGGTTTTGCAACTCTTGCAAAGTTAGATGACTTGGGGTTCAGAGCTGGTGCTGGGCTCAATAACCATCACTGGAAGACCAGCCCTGGTCAGAGTTCAGAGAGGCTCATCCCCTCAGAATAGTGTGCACAGCTCTGACCTGTGTGAACTTTCCTGCTCATAGCCACTCTCAAAGACTCTCTGTCACGTCATAGAGCTTTTGCCCTCTGTGTTGATGAAGAGTATACCCACACAGATGAAATCAGAGACTGTTAAAGTAATGACAAAAAAGTTAAGGAGCAGGAGTTATCATTCACATTTTGCAGACAAGGCAAATAAAGCTGAAAACTTACGATTTAAGGTCAGATCAGTAAATAAATTAGGATTGGAACCCAAGATTCCTCATCCATACTTGCCATACTCTTGATTAATACCTGTTTCTTTATTCTCTTAATAAAAGTATTCTTTTTCTAAAAAAAAATTATTTTTTCAAGTGCATATTAAAATATCTCAACTTGCAATTCAGTATATTTATCATATATTAGCAAGCAATATTACTGTTTCTTTACTTCAAGAAAAAGCCTATTGAAGCCTTACCGTTGTATGAACGAGCCTTAAAGATCTATGAAGACAGCCTGGGTCGGATGCACCCACGAGTTGGGGAAACGCTGAAAAATTTGGCCGTGCTGAGGTAAGATTGTTATCCTTTTCCCTCATAAAGTTGAAATCTTGTGGGCGGGGAAGGATCTTTTTAATTTTTGTGCACACTTTATCAGTGAATATAGAACATTTACAACAAATACATTTTGAGGGTGGTTGGGGAAAATAAGTATTCCTGTTTCCCTAGGTAACGTAATTTCACATGCTGATGGTGACGGAAAGCAAGTCACCGGTATTTATTTTCTACCCTAACTTTGTCCCTGGTGTTAGGACAGTGTCCACCAGGCTAATGTATTGAGCTTGAGAGTGGAGCGTGTGTGAACCATATGTCCCAACAGAGCCATCATTGGAAGGCTTTTCTCTGCCACAGGATGGAGGGTTAGGGAACCTCTCGAGCAGTGACTGTGACATTAACACAAAAGGCTTCAGCAAAACTTTTTATAAAAAGCTGGTTGCCATGCCCTCTGTGTATTTCCTCTCTTTGTGCTGCTGGACTAGACAGGGCCCCTTCCCATTCATCTTACTGTACCCAGCCTTCTGGGATGGGTGCCCATTAGCAGGAGAGAGGAGGCTGTGGGATCAGAGGCATCTTGTTTTCTTTCCTCCTTCTAAGTCAATAAATACACTGATCAGTGGATTTCTTATTCCCAATTTCATTACCTTCATTACATCACTACCTTGTCTTATAGACTCTTTAACTGGTCATGGTACTAGCATTACAGCTTTTTAAACTTCTGCTCATTTTCTTTAAGCTACGAAGGAGGAGATTTTGAAAAGGCCGCTGAGCTCTACAAAAGAGCAATGGATATAAAAGAAGCGGAAACTTCTCTCGTCGGGGGAAATGCGCTCTCGAGGCATTCTTCCAGTGGAGACACGTTTAGTTTGAAAACAACCCTTTCCCCCAATGTTTTCCTTCTCCACGGACAAAGGTAGTGAAAGGCACAAACTACCCAAACCAAAGCAAGCATCAACGCACTTTACAGTGAATTCTTCAAGGCTTGGGACAGTATTATTTCAAGCCATAACAAGGTGGTTTTTGCTTTTTTTTTTCTTTTTTAAACTTATTTGTCTCTGGCCCCCTCCTGCTGATCTAGTGTTTTATAGTATTTGTATGGAACAGAGTGACTCTGGGATAAGAAGAATCAAGAAAAATGGACTTAAGCCTGGATACCTTGTGCCAGGTTTAAAAATATTTTTTATACTTTTCTTGAGAATTCACTTCTAGGGTGAACTCTAAATATATAGAAGGAGACGCCCTCCCATCTCTTGGTAAGAGGTCAGTCAATTTCTGTATCAGGAACTCAAGGATTCCAGTCGTCTTTACTCTTCTGGAAATCGATGGCATCCTCTTTTTCCAAGTTTTGTTCCTTTAAGAAGCAGCCCTACCTCCCTATCTACCTCAGAGATTTTGAGGATCAAAGTGATAATATATCTCCAATTGACTATTTGAACATAAACTATTGGTGTTAAGCACTGGCTGCTACCTTCTCATGACTTCTCCTGCTGTCTTTTTTTTTCTTAAGAAAACTGCTAATATATAAGCACCTTTTTTAAGAAATTAACTTCTTCATAAGTGACTCCTACATTTTCCTATTGTTCATCCTAATACTTAAGTATTTGAGATAACAAAAGGTATTATATCTCATCCGAACCTTTTCTGAACAAATTTTTGACTTGTCAAAATAGGGCTTTGACATTTTCTCACTGAGAAGCGTATTTACTATGCAGAATCCATTCAATATTTGTATTTGAAACACTTATCTGCCATTCCTTGTGTTGAAAATGATGCATTACAAAGGTAATCCTACCGTATAAAGGAGATTGCTACCTCCCCTCTTGGATGTCATTTTGTATTGTCACCTAAGTGTAGAATTTTTTTGTATGTCTTACATGTCTCGTAGTTTTTATTGTGTAACATGCCTTAATTGCAAAGGTGAAAAGTGACATAACTATATTCCACTCTTAAAATAAAAATGAAAAACTATCTTCCTCATCTCCTAGTTTTTACTGGATTGCTACATTATTTCCCTACCTAGCTGCCAGTGATTTTCCTAAAGCACAGTGCTGACCATGTCAAAAACATGCCCAGTAAAATCCAGTGGCGCCCTATGATCTCTAGGACTAAAAACAGAAGTCCTGTTTGATATTGGTAGAGCTCTTCATGGTCTGTGACCAGCCTTTCTTTCTGGCATTATAATAGAGGATCCTCATTTACACATGCTGGAGTCTAGCCAACCTGGCTTTGCTGTGCATTGCCATGTGACAAACCAACCCCCATCCCTTTGCATGAGCCATGTCCCCAGGTTTGGAATGCACACCTTCCTCACTTCTACCTCTTGGAATCCCTTGTTCCCTTCAAACCTTTTCTCTAACACCACTTTCCGCAACGAGGCCTTTCCCATTCCCCCCAACTGGCAGCTTCTCCCCACCCCAAATGAATTTGTATCACTTGTGTATGTGTGTACATGCCTTCTTTGAATGTAAGTTCCTTGAGGGCAGGCATTGTTGCATTTTGGTCTTTGTATTTCCAGTACCTAGTGCCCAACAAAGAGGAGGTGTTAAATGCTTGTTAGGGTGTCTTGCCTTTTATATAGGTATGTTGCGATGGGTCCTGGCTCCATTACACAGCAGATTATTTTGAAAAGAGAATTATTTTATTAAGGTTATGGTAGTAAACAAAATTATTTCTTAAATAAAATTGAGAAAATTGTAAGTGCTTAAGAACCAGTTCAATTTGAGGAGTTAAATAAGCGTTCAGTCAAGATTCCATTGACTTATTTAACATTTCACTTTATCCAAAAGGAACAAAGCAGGCACCTCAAATAAATATTCTAGAAGCCCTTTTTAATGGTAGGATCAGAAGAGAGATATCTACCCTGAATTACCTCTCATCTTGTATGATTTAACTCTGACCTCAGCAAAATTTTGTAACTCTGTCATGAGTTTGTCTACAAATCCATATATTCTATATACATTTTTAAAGAAAAAATGGCTCCATTGTACAAAACATTCTTTTTCTGTGGTAGTGGTGGTGATAGCAGCTGGCTGGTACAATGGATAGAGCATTGGGCCTGGAGTCAGGAAGACCCCAGTACTGTGTAACCTAGGTAAGTCACTTAGCCCATTTGCCTCAGTTTCCTCATCTCTACAATGACCCGGGGAAGGGAATGGCTAGCCGCTCCAGTATCTTTGCCAAGAAATGATTCAACAACAAAAAAGGCCACATCTGGTATGTTGGATGACAGGATACAAAAACATCCACTGGGCTGAAACTATGCAGAATAAAATTTAATAAGGACAAATGCATTCAGATACTAAAAATCCAAATTCACCAGGACAAAATAGAGGAAGTTTAACTGAATGATGATTTATCTGAACACCTTGTGGGCTTTAGTCATCTGGACACCATGAAAAGCTGATGCTATCAAAGGAGTAAGTGATGTACGGGACGATAGAAGTCATAGTGCCTCGTTACTTTGTGCTGATCCAATCACATCTCGAGTATTGTTTCAGCTCTAGGTAACACATTTTAGGAAGGATATTGATAAGTAAAAGAGCATCCAGGAGGACAACCAGAATGACTGGGGAGCCTGAGATCATTAAAGTTCAAGGAAGTCCCAGACATGTCCAGCCTGGAGAAGAAAGGACATAATGGGGACATTAGAGGTCAGAACTAGGAGCAATGGTGAATGTTGCTTAAAGGCAAATAGAAACTTCCAACATCAGGAAAAACTAGCAAGTCTAGCTCTCCCAAAGTGAAATGAGAAACCTCACAAGGTAGCAACCTCCCCTTCCTGGGAAGAGAGGGATGTCTTTTAGCAAAGACTAATTTTAAGAGGATTCTTGTTCGGGTCGGGGGGGGGGGGGGCGCTAGGAGGTAGTATACCTGGCTCTGGGATTTATACCAGGAACTCAGGGATGGTTTAACACAAGGAAAATTGTTAACATAACTCATACTATCAATACCAAAAGTAACAAAAATCATGATTCTATCAAGAGATGCAGAAAAGATACAACATTCATTCCTAATAAAAACACTTGAAAGCATAGGCATAAATGATTTTTTCCTTAAAATTATAAGAAACATCTACCTAAAGCCATCACCAAGCATTATCTGTAATGAGGATAAGTTAGAAGCCTTCCCAATAACAATAATGCCCATTATCACCAATGTTATTAAATACTATATTAGAAATGCTAGCAATAAGGGGAGAAAAAGAAATTGAAAAGAATCAGAATAATAAAACTATCCCTTTTTGCTGAGAGTATGATGACATCCTTGCATAATCCTAGAGATTCAACTAAAAAGTTAGCCAAAACAATAACTTTAGTAAAGCAATAGGGTATAAAACCCACATAAACCATCAGCATTTCTGTATATCACCAACAAAACCCTGCAAGAAGAGATAGTAAGACATAACCTATTTAAAATAACTGCAGACAGTATAAAATAACTGGGAGTGGATCTGCCAAGACAAATCCAGAAACTACATGAACATATTATAAAACACTTTTTATACAAATAAAGTCAGATTTAAATAACTGGAGAAACAATAATTGTTCATGAGCAAGCAGAGTCAATATAATAAAAATAACAATTCTACCTAATCTGCTTATTCAATGCCATCCCAATTACCAAAAAATTATTGCACTAGAAAAAATAATACAATTCATTTGGAAGAACAAAAAGTCAAGAACATCAAAGGAATTAATGAAAAACAATAAAAGAAGGAGCTTTAGTGTTACCAGATCTTAAACTGTAATTATCAAAACTATCTAGTACTGGCTAAGAAACAGAAGGGTAAATCAATGAAACAGAGCAGACATACGATACAGTAGTAAATGATTATTGTAATCTTGTGTTTGACAAATGTAAAGATTTAAGCTTTGGGGAGATTATTCATTATTTGTAAAATTGTTGGGAATATTGGAAAGCAGTCTGGCAGAAACTGGGCATAGACCAATATCTTACATCATTTACCAAGATACGGTCAAAATGGATATTTAACCTAGATATAAAGGGAGATATCAGAAAATTAGAACATGGAACATAGTAGCTATCAGATTTGTGGATAGGAGAATTTATGAATAAACAAGAAATAGAGGTGTAAATTAGATAATTTTGATTACATTAAGTAAAAAGGTCTTGTACAAATAAAAGCAATGTAGCCAAGATCAGAAGGTAAGCAGAAGATTGGGGGTGGGGTGGGGGGGGTGGGGGGGAGAATTTTATAGATGGTTTCTCACTGTCAAATTTATAGTCATCCCCCAATTGATAAATGGTTAAAGGATATGAACAGGCAGTTTTTGGAAGAAGAAATCAAAGCTATTTATAACCATATGTAAAAATGCTCTAATTATTGATTAAGAGAAATGCAAATTAAAACAACTTTGTGGTATCATCTCAACTATCAAATTGGCTAACATGAAAGAAAGGGAAAGTGACAAATGTTGGAGGGGATGTGGAAAAACTGGGACACTCCTGATGAAACTGTGAGTTGATCTAACCATTCTGGAGAGCAATCTGGAATTGTGCCTGCAGAGTTATAAAACCGGTATCTATCCCCTTGGACCCAGCAGTATCACTATCACGTCTGCCTCCTAAGGGAAATAGGAAAAGAATTTCTATGTTCTAAAATATTTATAGCAACTTTCTTTGTGGTGGCAAGAAAATGGAAACTGAGGGGATGTCCATCAGCTGGAAAATGGCTGAACAAATTGTGGCATGTGATTGTGATGGAATACTACTGTGCTATAAGAAATAATGATTTTAGAAAAACATGGAAAGACTTGCATGAAATAATGAAGAGTGAAATGAGCAGAACCAAGAGAACACTGGAACCAGAAACAGCAATACTTTTCAAAGAACTGTGAACAACTAAGTTGCTTTTAGTAATATAAAAAAAAAAAAAGCACACAGCGGAGAACAAAACTCAGAAAGACATACAGAAGAGTGGGGTAGTTTTGAAGATGATATGTAGTATTTATTACATAATTTTTCAAAAAAAGTAAACAACATGAAATGGGAAATTCACGGCTTCATATGGAATGCTCCTTTTGTGCTGTGCTCTGTCCAGCACAACATGGGTTGGGTTTTTCTTTTTGTCTTTTTCAAAATGGATAAAAAAATTTTTAAAAACCCAAACTTCATTTTTAATATTTTGACTTCATCTCGAGTCTAATATTGATTATTCTGCCACTCCTGATACAAAGAAGTCCAGCCTGGGTGAGATCTCTCTCACTGTGCCCAGAGGAAGAACTTCTTTATTTCACAGTAAAGATCAGGGTCTCATTAGGTCAGAATGAACTAGAAAAGCTACACCTGAGGGGTGGCTAGATGGTGCAGTGAATATAGCACCGGCCCTGGAGTCAGGAGGACCTGAGTTCAAATCCAGCCTCAAACACTTACTATGAAAACTAGCCCTGTGACCTTGGGTAAGTCACTTAACCCCAATTGCCCTACCTTCCCTCCTCCAAAAAGCAAGGAAAAAAAAAAAGCTACACCTGAGTTGAAATTGAAAGCACTGGAATTCCATGTCAAGGATAACTCTTCATAACCTAGCATTTGTTTTCTAGCAGTACTCGATTATGTGGATGTGTACATTAAATATATATTTCTTAATATTAACATTAAATACATACTTCTGTGTGCATGTCATATGTACTGTATGTAGACATACATACAGAAAATCTATATTTCTCGTATATGAAAATAGCAAGGAAGGAACAAAATTAGGGGAACAGCTTAAACGTTATTTCCTATGATTTGGTGGCTCCATGATTAAGACTGATATTAAAGAAAGACACAAGGTTTAATATTTAATATTTAAATGGTTTTGATTTTATTTCAAATTTTATTCCATATTGTTTATATTTGTTAATTGTGAGCTTTTAATTAAAATACATATATATATATATATATGTGCACATTTGTAATAAATTGGAAAACGATGATGGGGAAAGTCAGTTTCAATTGTTTGTTTTTGCTTTTTGGCGGAGGGAAGGCAGAGCAATTGGGGTTTGACTTGACAGTGTGACAACCAGCAAGGGCCGGTGCTCTACTCACTGTGCCACCTAGCTACTCCAGTTGTTTGGTTTTTTTGAAGGATGAAGTAACTCTTCCACTAATACTTCTAATCAAAATGTTTGAATAAGGTGTAATGATACATGGTCTTTTTTTTTTTTTAATTTGCAGAAACTTTGTGCAATAAAGCATGGAGAGGCAGTGTGGTAGTCAGTAAGACCTAAGTTCAAGGCCTGCTTTATAAACACACAACAGCAACAAGACCATAAACAAATCTTAACCTCTCAGTTCCCCAACACAGCTAAGACAGATCAGTGGTAAAATCTCCAGCGGTAAAAGGAAGCACTGAGAAATCTACCCAGTAATGAAATCACAAGTCCACACAAAAAGCATCAGAAGTAACACAGTACATAAAAAAAGTATATTAAACAACGTTAGCCAATTATTTTTCTACTGTCAGAAATGTCAGAAATATGATCAGAGTTCATATTTTAAAATCAAGTAAGTAAAACCTTACAATGTCAATGCAGTAATTTCCAAGGAAATGAACATTTTACAGATTACTTGATTCTCACAATATTCCTATGAACTAAAGGAGACTATTTGCATTAAGGTAAACTGCAGAAATGAAGTACCCAGGACACAGCTACAGTGTCCCACTTTTCCTCCCTTCACTATTATATGACAATAATCACCCATACAGCCTTGGAAGATCAAAGGTAAACAGTCATGACATTGGATATGATGTTTATCTTTCTGAAAAAAATACTGAGGTTCTTAAACGTGTCCTCAATTAGTAAATTAGCAGAACTTTATTTCACTAGAGACAAGTTCAGATAAGTATATGTTCTTCAAAGCAAAAGAAAGTTCAGAATATTACTTTCATTAGAGTATTGGAAAGAAATCTGTATTTACATTGTAAAAACATGACAAACAGCAAAGGCAGCAATGCAGAATAGTATATTAATAAATAATAACTCTACCATTTTTTTTTAAAACCACATTTTTTTCACCCAGACCATTCTTGGTCTGTTTCATCTATGTTTGACCATGCCATTAAAAACAGACAGTTGTGAACAAGACTGTTGTAACAGGAAAAACCAGCAAGCAATCTCCAGTTGAGCGGCCCTCTTGGTACAATCACAATTAAAGGTTTTAGTCTCTAAGCTGTGCAAGTCTGAAACTTCAATATACAACTCATCTAGGAGTGACTGGGATCTAAGGTAACTAAATCACAATGCCCAACTAAGAAGCCAATTTAATACAGGCATGAGACAGATTATCCAGTGTTGCTTTTTCCTAGTATCTAGGCCTCTAAGAAATAAAAATAAAATATTAAAGGTGAAAAATGTTCTGAAAGAGGCTAAATGTATGTTTAATCAGTGTAAGCAGTCATCTTGAAAGAGTTCATCCAGTATATGATAAAACCTTAGCTGGTATGTAGTGATTCATGTCCCATCAGATACATCACTGGGTAAACACTAATTTCTCTCCAACTCTCCTTGTATCTTCCCTGAGAATCACAAACTTGGTTTATACTGATCATTGTCTTTATTTCAACATCATATACTAGTATTTTTTAATTTGACAAAATTTATTTTCAATTTCAACATTTTAGGTCATATGCTATCAAAGTACAACAAAGATAACTCCTTAATCTTTTTTTTTTTTTGGAGGGGGGAAGGCACGGCAATTGGGGTTAAGTGGTTAAGTGACTTGCCCAAAGTCACACAGCTAGAGTGAAGTGTCTGAGGCCGGATTTGAACTCCAGGGCCAGTGCTCTATTCACTGTGCCACTTAGCCACCCCTGACAACTACTTAATCTTAACTGTATGTAACTGGCCTCCAAATCCTAATGTAGTATGGGTTTCTGTGCACAATGTATCTGACTCCCCAGCTTCTTTCACAGAGGGTGACATTCATTTACCTTGACCTTCTTATTTGGGGCCTAAAGTCTCATATCTCAGTGGCTAGATCTGAAAAAAATGTCACAGCCTCTTACAGTTCCTTCTTTATAGTCTGAGGAGTCTTCAAGTGAATATAAGAAATCAAATCAAGGTACTCTTAATTTCAAAGAGGAAGACATAGTACCAATAAAGACTACATATCAAATGATGCCACCTTTCACTTTACTAGCAATCCAGGAATGCTCAGCTCTTTAACATTTATTTCTTCAGTTTCTCCAGAAGGTAGAAGGTGAAACAAGACTACATGTTCTTCATCTTGGCCATAAGTTCTTCTAAACTTTCCCCAGAATCTTCTACTGACTCCCCACCAGGCAGGGGATCTTCTGCCTGTTACCAAATTGGAAAAAAAATGAAAACAGATCATGCATTTCTTGCTGTTCAAGAACACATCACCAAAAGTTCTCACCTCGAATTATATCAACTCCACTGATTAAAAATACCCCCACTTTTAAAAGAGACCAAAAAACCAAGTTCCATTACTGTCCCGTCAATCTTTTGGAGGGGGGAAACAAAAACAAAAACGATCACATGCTTTAGTAAGTCATCAGATAATATGATATATTATAAAGGAAATAAACACAATTATTTTCTCAAAATCAATAAACTTGGAAACACACTACATAAAAAACAAGTCATTTAAACCAGTATTAACAACTCCTACCTCACAATGAATGTAGTAAAAAAAAAAAAAGTCTTTAAGGCAGGATAGTGTTAGGGAGATTTATTTTTAGTATGAAAAAGCAAAGAATTTTCTTTTGACTAATAATAGTTTTACATGCTTGTAAATTTTCAAAATTTTTTATTTTTTTCATTTTTATTTTCAGTTCCAAATTCTCTCCCTCCCTCCACTCTCTCAGAAAGCAAGAGCTACCATGCCCATTATATATATGAGGCTATACAAAACATTTCCACATTCTCCTTGACGTGACCTTTTTTCCTAAACCATGCTCATTTTGTAGAAGTACCTTTTTTGGAACTGTGTATGCCACCGTAATTCCCTCAGGCAAGTCAAGAACAGGACCAGAAGCATCTTTGAGCTCCTCTTCTGAAATCTCAGATACTAACTCGATACCTGAAGAATGACATCTGATGCTTATTTCTGAGTAGTTTACAAAAGCACAGAATACTTTAGAGCAATCATAAAATCCTAAAAGGGCTATGCAAGATTCTTTGTGATGGACGGGGCTGGATTTCTGCTGTTACTGTTCGATTCTCAATTGAAGACCTACCCCAATCATTGTCCTCATGAAGTATTTCTTCTTCTTGTTGTTCAACAACCTCTTGTTTGGGCAGAGCTGCAACCTTTTTCTGCAGGAATTAAATAGCAATATGTTTCTTAGATTACTAGCCATTATGAACTCTAGAACTAAAGAGTTTCAAATTCTGTTATAGAAAGTGATCAGCTTATATTGGCTTCTTTAGAAAAGATTTTTTTAAAGCCACTAAAGCAAATTTAAGAACACACCATAAATGCAATTAACTTCATTTTTTTTTAATTGCTTTCGTTCAACAGCAAACTTTTCTGTTCTCCCAGGATTCCAAACCTTATTAAATAAGCCCTTGGTTTATTCTAAGTTTCCAGCATTCATTCTTTTCCTATGAATGAATGCCCCTCCAATAATCCTCAGGAACAAAAGCTTACCTTATATTCTTCCTGTTGCTTCCTACAGTTCCTGTCATCACACTGAGGATTTGGCTTCATGGACATGGTGGGAAAGAAATCTTGCATTGCATTATAACCCAGGTAAAAACTCACGGTACCAAAATTTAACAGAAACCTAGTTTTTGGAAGAAAAAAGCTGGGTTGAAGAAAGTATGAGCAATGCATACACATACACACATTCAGACGGGCCTGAGTTCATAAGACCATAAATCTAGGGCTAGAAAGAACCTCACTCAGAAACCATCTAATCTAACCTAATCCCCTCATTTGACAAATGAAGAAACGGAGTCCCAGTGAGGGTAAGAGGTCTCTTATGACAGAATTTATAACTAGGAGTTTAAAGCACAAATTTTTCAAGCATTCACACATAGGTAAAGTTACAAATTATTCTTATATATTAAAGCAGATTATTAAAGTTTTCATATTGGAAATATATTTATTCTTGTCAGTGTATTAGCAGGATGAAATAGTAATTTTAAAAAGTTATATGCAAGGAATTTTTTTATATGCTTTAAAAAGATCTGTGACTTTAGTCATGAAAAAAAATTTCCTCTCCCAAGGAAAAGTGGCCCATTTTCTGTACCTCTGAGTACTCAAGGACCACAGTTCAGGGTTTAGTTTAGGACAGAGACAGAGTCCTGTCTCATAGTCATGTGCTGTCATATTCATAGTAATTTTTAAATGTATATAAAATGTCAAAGTACTTAAGTGAAGAGAAAAACTAGCAGGCCTAAGGGAAGGAAAAGCCACAAAATGTTGAATGGCCCATGACTACAGGAAGGAAACTAGGAGCAGGCACAACTCAAAAATGATCTAGTCCAGAAGTGGGTATACTCTGGATCTAATAGAAATTTAAGGTTGATGGGGGCAGCTAGGTGGCACGGTGAATAGAGCACTGGCCCTGGAGTCAGGAGGACCTGAGTTCAAATCCGGCCTCAGACACTTCACACACTTACTAGCTGTGTGATCTTGGGCAAGTCATTTAACCCCAATTGCCCTCCAAAAAGCAAAAAAAAAAAAAAAGGATTGTGTTTGGCTCCCACTTAAGAAGACACTTCCTTGAACATAGCATGTGTCCTCCTTCAACCTAAAATTTTTTTTTTTCTTTTTGGGGGGGGGGAAAGCAGGGCAATTAGGGTTAAGTGACTTGCCCAAGGTCACACAGCTAGTTTTGTGTTAAGTGTCTGAGGCTGAATTTGAACTCAGGTCCTCCTGACTCCAGGGCCAGTGCTCTATTCACTGTGCCACCTAGCCACCCCCACTATCCTTTTTAAAAAGCAACATGAGAGAATTTGGACAGGCAACTCTGAAAATGAAACAGTCCCCTTGACAGTGTCCCTTTCCAGTGTGACCTAACATGTTAAAGTAAGTTGACAACTAAATGCTTCATGCCTAAAGAAAGAAGGGGATGTGGCATCAAGCTCTGAGGTTTATCTAATATATTAGGAAACAACAGAAGACCGGGACTCTTTAGCAGAGTAAAGATTAAGTCCCAAAAGTATAAAATGAGACCTTTAAGGGCCTAAGTAGACAAAGATTTTTGAATGCCAAACTACCCAGCAGCTGCAGGGTTCTTTAAACATTGAAGTCTCTTCAGGAAAACGAATTAAGTTTTCCAGAGGGCTATGAGTGTTTACTATTTTAAGCATCTTTTTTGATACCTCTTAACCAGAGGCCACTAAATATTTTTCATGCTTTTCTTGATCATTCAGGGTCCTGTTATGAAGACCAGCTATTCTATGTTCCTAATGAGGCCTACTCAAAGGCCCCAACCGTTGTTCTGGACCATGGCACATGGGCAGCATTTGTTGTTAGTATTTTTTCCAGCCTGCTTCCTTGGAGTCAGTTGTTAGTAGCAGCAGATCTTCCACCCAATTTGTACTTCTAATTTACTGTGGGCTTGGGAGTCATGAAAACCACTACCAATAGGGTTCTGTGTAAAATAAAGAATAAAGGAGCTCAGAGTGTGTGGGAGGGAGGGGTGGGGGTAGGTGGGTTCAAACTCAAGGGAGGAAGAATCTAATCACAAGCACACCTGCTTTATGAACTCTGTCACCAATCTGCAGATACTTATGGCTTACTTGTTGGTCCTTGGTTATGTTCTGGTGAAGAAAGTAAAGGTCTTACTATAATTAATAATTTTTTTTAACAACAATATTTATTTAAGGAAAACTGGGTCACCTGGTCACATTTAAAGAAGCAAAATCAATGCAACCCCAACATCCATAAGCTACCCTGGATTATAGACTTAGGAAGAAAGCCAGTCTCTAGATGATTTTCCTATCCAGTTCAACTTTTCATAGATACTACTTATATACTTTTATAAACAAGACCATTCAGACATTTTTTCTAGCACTTACTTTAATACATTTTGTACAAGAATTCCAGCAACCACTCCCATAGTAGTGGGAAGACTAGCTGCACAAACTCCTTCTCTTTTTAGTGTCTTCTCATCAATATTTTCAGCAACTACCAGTGGAGGAGCACACTTCAAGGAAAAGCGGAAAAAAAGGTAAGGTTATTTTAAAAGAATAAGAAAAAGTAAAAGAGATGCCCAGATACAAATACATGAAATTAGAATGGCATTTTCTCTCTCATCTGTCTCTACTTCTAATTTAACATTTCAAAAGTTCTAGAACCTAAAAACAGACATCAAACAAGAGTAGTACATACCGCAAAACAAGCAGACTCCCCAGGAATGATGAGCTGTATGTGCCCTGAGACTGCATTTTCACTGACCCCAGATTCCATCCATGTTTGCCCAAGTTCATTACAAGCCTAAGTAGAATGAAGTCACAGCTGTGAATAGAAGGCTGGAATTTACCACATAGGTTGTTAACATGAAAAATGAGGCTCTCTATGCACATGCCATATACATACATATTTTAAAATTAAATCAAGTTGTAAAAAGTTATGATTTGTTATACAGAGCTTTTTTTTTTTTTTGGAGGGCAATTGGGGTTAAGTAACTTGCCCAAGGTCACACAGCTAGGTTTTTTATTTGTGTGTGCATTGTGTCTGAGGTCGGATCCGAACTCAGGTCCTTCTGACTCCAGGGCAGACGCTCTACTCACTGCGCCACCTAGCCGCCCCTAAAAAGTTATGATTTGAATTGATTACTAGATTTAGTTTTTCCTCTCTATCAAAAGCATTAGCATAGTGCCCAATATGGTTTACTGAATTATCAACACTTCCCGAAATTACTGGTACGTGTAAAAATCTTTTCCAAAAGAATTCTAGCAGCAATTAAGAAAATGATAATGCACTTTGATAAAGGAAAAAGATACTCTAATAATTCAACAGGAAAGGGTTCGTGATATTGAGAAACCTCATCTTCATAGCATTTTAGACATTTTAAGATGTCAAGAAAATTCAAGTACTCACGGATAAGTACTACTGTGAAACAGCTCTATCAAAAAAAAAATATATATATATATATATCTTTTAAAAATAATACATCTGAAATATATTTGAAAGGAAAAGCAAGTTGTGCATAGTAGATGTGTAGTTTCAAGTGAATGACATCTCTTTATTGCACTGTTATGGAAATGCTTGTTTTACTGCATACGTTAAAAAATAATAATACATCTGAAAGGTATGTGTGTAAGTACACACACCTGCATACACAGACACACACTCTCAGAAACAAGGGGTCTTCAACTGAATTGACTAGTTTTGCTTGATCTACTAAGTACTATTGAGAATGTGCTACATATAGCAAAAAGCTAGAAGAATATTCATAGATTATGGTAATATGAAAAAATTTCAAAAATAGATTAAGAAATAAGTTTGTAAATAAAAACAATTTTAAAACACTTCAGAGTTAGGGCTTATAAAATCATTTAATACTAAGATAGTAATTAAGACATATTAACAGAACACATATTACACAAAATGCATGTATTGTGTCCTATATGGACAGAATAAAGTACTCACTGTATTAATAGCCATTCGAGCTTCAAAGTTATCCACACAGCTCAGAACTAGGTCAACAGGTTTCCCACTTTCCATGCCACCATTACTAATCAAGAGAAAAAAATAAGAAAAAAAAATTTTAACTAGATACAGAATGCAGATTCTTGTTATAATATTATAATGTCTATTATATACCTATTATAATGTCCCATGTTATAGCTTAAAAAATAATTTCTGAATATAACTACAAACAAGAACTTAAAGAGGCAATACATGAATTTGGTCTTTCCTATAAGGGTCATTTTAAGAGAGGCCAAAAAATTACACAATTGTGGTTTTTTTAAAGCATATATTGAGATCCTATCTGACTGTAAATAACTCTAAAGAAGATATTCTGAAAACAAGCACCAAACTAAATTTAACAGGAAAAACATCAATGGAAGATTTCTAAATAAGCGTATTTTACCTTATTCTATCCACGAAATGTTGAAAGTTGTCCACTGTGGTGATATTATAATTGTAAACTTCAAAATGAACATCAGGATTAATATTCCTTAAGGAGAGAAAAAGGAAACAATTACATTAAAAATCATCAGTAGGGGCAGAGACTAAAATGAAGATTTTATTAGAAGGAGAAGAGAACTGGAAGACTCCAGAGTATTTTGTACTAATTCAGAATTGGAAATGTTTACTTTTAGTCATAAAACAAGTCAGTCTTGCCATTCTTTTTCTCTTCCACCTCAGGTAGTGGTGAAACTACCAAATACAACAGTGGAAAAAAGACCTCGTCAAAGTTAAAAAAACAAAACAAAACACATTTCACTAAAACTGGGATCAACTCAAATGGAAAAAAAGCCCTCCATTTGCAGACTGAAATACAAAGCTGCTAATTCAATTAAATTCGGCAAGCTTTTACTAGGTATCTGCTGAACTTGTTAAGCAGAAGCCACAGGAGGGTTTTTCTTGATGACCATGAATCAAACCTACAGTTGTAAATAAAACACCACAGTCCACCCAGACACCAAGTGAACTTCTTATACAAGACAAAGTCAGAGGTCACTGAATAATGAATATTTCATTTCTATTCTACTAACCTTAAAGTATGCTCTGCTGCTTGAACTTTGCTTAATCCAGCCTGATGAGGCTGGAAGAAAAGTCTGTTCATGTTGGCCAGTTCCACTTTGTCATAATCAAACAGTAATAGCTAGAGATAACAAATAATATTTTTAATGAATAAACACTTCATTGGTAATTCATGTGTATCAAAGTCAATCACAGGGTTAAAAATAAACCAAGCTTCATCAGATGTCAACATTATAAATAAATGATTATTCATTCTCTCACTCAAAAAGTATTTAAGTGCTGATTTTTTGTGAGATATTGTAGGTACAAGAAAAACAAAATTAATTCTTCATCTTACATTTCAAACCCAAATAATACTACTGAAATGATAAATCAAATACCGCTTCTAGGGTTATATCCCAAAGAGATCATATTAGTGGGGAAAAGACCCATATGTACAAAAATATTTTTAGCAGCCCTTTTTGTGGTTGCAAAGAATTGGAAACTAAAGGGGTGCCCATCAATTGGGGAATGGCTAAACAAGTTGTGGTATATGAATGTAATGGAATATTACGTGCTATAAGAAACGAATAGGTGACGGATTTCATCATTACCTGGAGAGACTTATACAAACTGATGCTGAGCGAGAAGAGTAGAATCAGAAGAAATTTGTATACAATCACAGACATACCATATCTGTGATGACCAACTATGACAGACTGGACTCTTTTCAGCAATGCAGTGATATAAGTTAATCCTGAAAGACTCAAGAAAGTGAGAAATGCGCCATCCAGAGATATAACTAGAAAGAACTGAGCCTGAATCCTGATGGAAGCAAACTAAATGATCTTTTTCTTTTCGTTGTTTGGTTTTATTTCTTCCTTACCATCTTTCATCCCACCTAGTACAATACGCCTTTGTAATTGGAATAATGTCTAATATGAATGCATTTGAAGATCATATACTGGACTATATGCTGTCGTGGGGGGAGGAAGGAGGGAAGTAAAGGAAATTTGGAAATAAAAAAAAATGATAAATCAAGAAACACAAAGAAAATCAGTTCAAAATTCACTGCAAGTCCATAAGAATTTTCCGTAGGACTTTGTCACAAGTGGAATCACTTTTATACCAGAGATATTTACTATGTTGTGTACCATGTAGTCTTCTCAGAAAGTAAGAGCATAATGACAGACCTCTACCTTATTTAGAGGACACACACCCCATGTCATTATGCATAAATAAAAGTTACCATAAGTTTTCATGATTAGCTACCTAAATCTTTAAGAGTTAGGTCAAGGGATGGCTAGGTGGCACAGTGAATACAGCACCAGCCCTGGAGTCAAAAGGATCTGAGTTCAAATCCAACCTCAGACACTTAACACTTATTAGCTCTGTGACCTTGGGCAAGTCACTTAATCCCAACTGCCCTGTCTTCTCCCCTCCAAAAAGTGGGGAAAAAAAAGAGGTCAAGTTCTTTTTCTCTGATGTAAACAAACTGTATGGAATCAATCAGCTGTGGTGAAGTCTTTAGCTGTAAGATGAAGACATGCACTACAATTTAAACTAAAATACACTTGCAGTTGTGTGTGTGCATGTATACACATACACACAAACTGCCCATGTTGTGACTGAAAAAATTATTCTAAAATACAATTAAGACTTTAATCAATACAAAATCATTCTTCCTCTTGTGTGTGTGTGTGTGTGTGTGTGTGTGTGTGTAGGAGATATATTAAAAAAAATAACTTGAAAAAACCAAAGGCGACAACAAAGCACATTTTAAAACCAATAATGAATATTTTTAAAAACTAGATCAACCTATCAACCTAATTTGAGGAAAAGGAGTTCTTCTCCCCACCTTTTTCAGAGAACCTTAATCATGTTTAGATAATAGAATAACGAATTAGAATTAAAAAGAAAAAGAACCCTGTTCTAAACCAGAGTACTATCACTCTCCAGATTCAAGAATAAGGAAAGGTGGGGGCGGAGCCAAGATAGCGGAGTAGAAACAGCTCGTCCAAGCCTCTCTGCCCCCAGATTCTCCACAAACTATGTAGAAAAGGACTCTGAAAATCTTCTGGAGCCCCAGCACCCACAGAACGACACAGAGAAGCTAACCTCCCGCTGAGGACAGCCCAGCACCCTGCAGGAAGGACCAGCGCAGTGGTCTGGGAGCCGGCAGCACGCAGAGCGCAGGAGCCGAGCCGAGCCCAGGTCCACCTGAGCCGAGGTTTTAGCCCCAGGGCGGCAGGGCCAGCAGCCAGCTGGAGGAACCCCAGAACACCAGGAACTGTGGAGACGCCAGAATTATCAACATAGACATGCCTAGGACAAAGTAAGAGGCTAGTGTCCTATGGACTTTGGGACCTGTATTTGGGGAATGCGTCAGCTCCCTCCCCTGGGGGCTAGAAGCTGCTGAGGAGACACGCCACTGTGTAGTTTTCAGAGGCATTTCCGGCTCCCAGCCTACAATCGTGGGGAGATCCAGCGATCAGTCTTGGGGGGTAATCGCTCTTGCTTTAACCTCCCTGGATTTGGATTGTGATCTAGGGTGGAAGTTGTGGGTGGGTTTACAGCTTGCCAGAAACGGAAGTTGCCCCCCACACGTCCGGGACGAAAATTCCTCTAGCTGGCCTTAAAGCCATAGTGTGGCAACAAGCCCAAAAGTCAAGCAATTAAGTGGCAACATGCCAAGGCAAAGGAAACAGAAAAATGCAACCCTAGACTCCTATTTTGGGGGCATAGAGCAGGAAAAGGACTGTGAGGTCAGAACTCCTGCTCCAAAAGCCCCAGGGGAAAACATGAGTGGGTTGCAGGCCATAGAGGACCTTAAGAAGGACTTTAAAAATCAAATAAGAGAAGTGGAGGAAAAATTAGAAAGAGAAATGAGAAGGATGCAGGAAAAGTATGAAATGAGGGTCAACAGCCTGACTGAGGAAAACAACACCTTAAAAAATAGACTAGCTCAAATGGTAAAGGAGGCCCAAAAGGGCATTGAGGAGAAGAATGCCTTAAAAAGTCGAATTTGCCAGATGGAAAAAGAATCTCAAAAGTTCACTGAGGAGATTCATTCCTTCAGAGTTAGACTGGAGCAAATGGAAGCTAGTGACTTTATGAGAAATCAAGATGCTGTTAAGCAGATCCAAACAAATGAAATATTAGAAGGCAATGTGAAATATCTCATGGGAAAAACCACTGACCTGGAGAATCGATCCAGGAGAGACAATTTAAAAATTATTGGACTACCTGAAAGCCATGATCGAGGAAAGAACCTAGAAATCACCCTTCAAGAAATTCTCAAGGAAAACTGCCCTGATGTTTTAGATCCAGAGGGCAAAATAGAGGTTGAAAGAATCCACCGATCACCTCCTGAAAAAGATCCTAAAAAGAATAAGGAAAGGTAAAAGCCTGGACTAGAATTCACAGGGAGCAGACTTCTAACTGAATTCTGAGACCCCTCTATGAATCCCTCATTTTAGTGTGTGATCATAAATTTAGATTCAGAAAGGACTTCAAAGGGCAAACCCTACATTTTACAGATGAAGAAAATGAGACCCAGACAGGGTTGAGTAAGTTTGACCCAGGTTACAGAGGAAGTAAGGCACAAAGTCAGGATTCGAATTCACATCCGCTGACTCATATCTCACACTTTCAGGTGAAAAGGTTTGTTATTTGGTCGTTTGTTCGTCTATTCTAATAGTTTACAAACTGCTTTTCCACAGTTCCTATCCCAAAGAGTTAGTAAATGCTTCACACTGGTTCATATATTTCCCAAATAAGAACTTAGAGGTCCACTTCATCATTAGATGAGGATATTTCATTACAGAGCTATCAATTGTTCAATACAGAAGGTGATGTCACTACAGAAATAAAATTTACTTTAAGACAATGAGGGAGCCTCAGTTTCAACGGTACCATAACTCCCTCCACTAACAGAGGACAACTCTTCCATATTTCAAGAGGCACAATGGTCAAAAATATTAGTCCTTGGTGGCCAGTTTTGTGACCAAACAGGGAAGCAGCCAGCTTCATTGGACCCGCCCAGCTTTACACTTCACTAGCCCTGAATCTGAGAGCACATGCTCACTTTACACCATAACTCAACACCAGACTAGTACTTGAATAATATATGCCTATTTCAATAGCTTCAACTTATTTCAAGTATGGGGGGGTACATGTATGCATGCGTGTGTGTGTGTGTGTGTGTGTGTGTGTGAATAATGTAATACTGACAGTACCAATGTTTCTCCAGGAGTAAATGGTTCATCACGTGATAGTTAGAAAAGCATCTTTTACCTTACCGATGCCACATCTGGTTAGCATTTCAGCAGTTACACTACCAACTCCACCAACACCTACTACTGCTACAGCAAAGGTACGGATTTTCTGTTGAAAAGTACATTAAAAAAATTCTAATCAGTATACTTCATAAAAATTGCCAGAAATAATTTTTGGGTTGAAATCTTCAAAAATGTCAAATAAACACCATACCTCATAATCCTTCACAATTCCCATTCGTTTTAATGCCATCAGGCGACTTAAAGGAAAAGAAAAAATGATTTTTAAAAATCATCAAAAACATTTTAAGCTTAGATCTGTTACACAGTACTGAGTGTTAGAAGCAAAAAACTATTAAGACTGCAGGCTAAGGGGTGGCTAGGTGGCACAGTGAGTAGAGCGCTGGCCCTGGAGTCAGAAGGACCTGAGTTCCGATCCGGCCTCAGACACTTGACACACACAAACAAAAATTAGCTGTGTAACCTTGGGCAAGTTACTTAACCCCAACTGCCCTCCAAAAAGCAAAATAATAATAATAATAATAAAAAGACTGCAGGCTAGTCTTAATGGTAAAAGTAAAGATTACAGATGGACAGTCTGAGTGCTGCTCTGGTGCCCAGAAAACATTTAGAAACAACAAAAACACAAACCAGGGATGTGGGTAACATGAGAAGTGTTTGTTGGCTGTGGAGTCAGAAGACCTGGGGTCTGAGCTTTATTACAGTGTGACCCCAGGCAAGGCAGTCAACTCTTCCGAGCCCCAGTTCTTCTTCTCTCAAACCAGAGGGTTGGACAAGATGACCTCAAGCTCCCTTCCAGCTCTAGGCACCAGTGGGGAACCTTCCACCTCAAAACCACTTGTGGCCCTCTAGGTCTTCAGTGCTGCCCTTTGACCTCAGATTCCGTCAAAGGGCTACACTTGAGGACCTAGAGGGCTACATGTTCCCCACCCCTGCTAAGGATTTAAAGATAGGATAATGTGATGATCTCTACCAGAAGATGGAATGCCCCCACTGAGGAGATCAAGCCTTCTGCCTTCTTAAGAGCAAGAGGAAGTTATAAGTGCTCAATGTTTAAATACAATAAGACAAAGGTGAATTCCATTACTCTTTTTCTAACTTTTTTATCAAAGTTATTAACACTTAGTAAGATGACTGAAATCATTCGTCTGTCAGTCAAGCCATAACGTACCCCTTTTTCTCTTCAGTCTGCACCTTCAGCTCTCACCCACTTCCCCTTTTACAGTTCATAAAATCATTTCAGTAACAGGAGGCAGTTCAGCACTCAAAAGAAAATCCAGTCTTGTGTTTTTGCTAATTGTTTTATTCATCTTCTTTCCTAATCTAGATTCTTAGGTCCTTGAGAGCAGGTCCCAGGCATCACTGCTTTCTTGTACCCTTGAAGCACATGGCACCGTGCTGTAATTGGACACTAATCCTTGCAAAGGTCAGACTGTACAGAGAAGTCCTCCAGAGCAGCCTGAGGGGCTACTGGTTTACTCTTTTGCCAGCATCGACAGAAGAGGCAGAGGCAAAACTTGACCCTGCCTTTGCTTTCCCTCTTTAAGGCACTACAAGTCAACATGTACTGGGACTTGAACAACCAGGTCTTCCTGATTTAGAAATAAAACAGAAATTTTAAGAAGCAGTCAGATTTGCGTTCTGAAATTTTCAGTGACAAAAGCATTGCTAAAATTAAAAGGTTATTCTTCTTTACACAGAGAGAAACAAAGATTACAGTAATGGGAAATGAAAAACCCAAAAGTTGTCATTTAAAGGGGGAAGGTTTCATTCTTGGAAGACAGACTTTCCTCTGAGAAACATTAGAACAACTAAAGATTCATCTGAACGCTAAGCACTAAATTATTTATCAAAGAAGCCTGATATCGGGCTCTCATCTCAAAAGCTACTTGAACACTCCAGGAAAGCAGGGGCTCTGCCTAAGCCCCGAGAGCAGCACAAATAGTACGACTAAATGATCAAGGACAAACTCTTTACTCTACAGCAGTGAAAAAGGGAGGCCCGGAGGGATGGGGGAGCCCGCCAAGGTCCCCAGGGGAGAGGTAGCAGGCTCCCGCTGCCCAGACTCACAGGAAGTACACAAGTACAGGCTTCCTTCCCTTTACTCCCCCAAAGGCCCCGAGGACAGCGCCGGAGCCCAGACCTCTCAGGAGAAGGGGCCTCCGCCAGGCGCCCCTGGGCTCACGGGGCGATCTCTCATGGAGTCCGGGGCTGGGCTGGGCAGGAGTGACAGCGGGTCACGGAAAGGTTTCCCACGACCTCCTCTGCACACTCCGGCTCGCCTTCTCAGTGGGTACGGAAGGGGCTGGAGGGGAATCCGACACTCCAAGTCTTAACAAATGAGTGTTTAAAATGAGCTAACGAGCTCACTTTTTTGGACGGCAGGCACAGCCGGGGCTGGGCGCCCCGCGAATCCCCCATCTGGAGCCAAGCAGGCCGGATCCTCCCCGAGACAGGCTCTTTAAAACCCCTTTTTACACCCGGGAGGAGTCGGGGGAAATGGGGAGCCTGGCCCGGGCGGCCGCAGATCCGGTCTCAGCGCGGCGGTCCAGAGGTCCGGCACGCGCCAGCTGGGAGCGGGCCCCGGCCGCGCTCACCTGTACGGGTTGGAATCCACCACCTCCGGGCTCATCTTGTCGATGCGGACCCGGCCTCCGCCGCCGCCGCCGCCCACGTCTCCCCCGGCGCTGCCCCCCGGAGCCCGCCGGCTCCGCTCCAGCGCCAGTTCCTGCTCCAGCTCCTGCACCCGCCGCCGCAGCCGCTCCACCGTCTCCGCCGAGGAGGAAGCCATGTCTGGGGCCTGGGCCTCGGCCGCCCCTCGCCCGGGCCTCCGCCTCCCCCGCCGCCGCCGCCGCCCCACGCTGCTGCCCCGCGAGCCAGGCTCGCGCCGCAGACACGAGAGCCGAGCCGGGGAGCCCCAACTCCGGGCCGAAGCGACACGTCGCCTCAGCTCCCCGATGCCGCTTCCGGTGTGCTACAGGCATCGCCTTCCCTCGGCCACGCTTCCTTCCTGCCCCCACGCCTCCACCTCTCCGGGCACGCAGAGCGGGCAGGGCCGGAACCGTCTATCCTCGGCATCTGAGTTCCCAGAGGGTCCTTTTGGGAGGGACCAATTGGCTTTCCGGTTTCCAGTGAATTAAGGTGGAAAGGAGGGATGGTGTGGCTTCTTTCACCTCATTCAAGCGGCCGTCCTTTCTTTAAAAGAGCCACTCTTGTCACCTTGGACCAGAGGAAAGCAGAGGCTGCTCTCAGGCCGACAACTACAGGCGGAGAGCGGCAGCGCCGCCGTTGCTAGGCAACCAGGATGTGAGCCAATCGCGGGCGAGAGCGAGCGAGCCCCACCCCCAGAGGCTGCGTCCTGAGCGGAAGTGATCGAAGGACCGGCCCAGAATCCCGCCCTCCCCGCCCCCGGGGGCGTGTCTTGCGCCTTACTCTTTGACGGCTCAGCCCCGCCCCCATGGGCAGCGACCTGTCGCAAGTGGCGAGGATGGGAAGGCCCAGTCCAGGCCCCGCCCTCGATCCTCCACGCCCCCCGCTCCGCCCTCCCACGCCCCCACCACGCCCCGAGAAGCCCAACGACCTGCGAACTTTGGACTGACTTGCTGGGTTCTCGGTTCCGTGCTGTCCAGGCGGCGGGGTTGGCGGCGGCGGCAGCGGCAGCGGCGGCGGCAGCGGCAGCTGGACATGGCTCCCGAAGCGTTTAGCGAACCCGACACGGGCGAAGTCCTGCCCCAGCACAGGCTTGACCAGAGGTCCCTGGAGGACTACCTGAGCCGGCACTTGCCCGGCTTCGAAGCCGAGCCCACAAGACCCCTGAAGGTCTCCCAGTACAGGTGAGGGAGGAGGCTGGCGCGCAGCGCCCCCGTCGACCTCCTGCACCTCCTGCCCCGCAATCCCGGGGGACCCCCAAGAGCGCAGATGAGAGCTTAGTTCAAACTAGAAGATCAAGAACGATCTCGCCCCAAGGAAGTCCATTCTAGCAAACTCTGAAATGGGGGGGAGGGTTTCTCTGGACTTGGATGGGGAAAGGTTGCATCTTTATTTCAATCTAATTCATTTCCTTTGTAACCCCGAATTTTTTATTTTATGCATTATTTCAAAGAGGGGTTCATAGGTTTCACCAGACTGTCAAGGTGAACTGTGACCAAAGAAACCCCATTAAGGGCCAGCTCTAGAATTTCAAGCAAGTTCAGAGACAGGGTGGGCGTCCTTTTATACTTGTCATGCATCTCTACCGTGCTGAAGCCTACCCTCTGGAGTGTCTTAGGTCCTCAGGCATCTCCCCAAAAATCTGAACACAACTATAGTAGTATAAAATACACAGTGGTCTGCTTTGCATTTTTCTTTATCAATAGGGAGTCACTTCACCCTCTGAATATTCGACAGCATCATAATGTCTCCAGCTTAGATAGAAACCTCTTTCCATAGATGAATCTGTTCCATTGCCTTCAAACAGGAAAAGAAAGCCCGGAAATTCCAGTATCACCTGCTTGGCAGAGGCTGGTAGCCAGATTAGGGTAGAATCTGGTATGAAAAGGCTTTGTTACGGCCCAGACATGAGAATACCTGAAGAATACATATTTAAATGTATGGGGTGTATACAGCTTCCCTTGCCTTCATCTTCTGTACCTTTCATCCTGCTTCTTAAAGACTTCAAGTGAGGGGGGATCAACTGCTTCAAATAGCTCTAATTGTTAAGTTTTTCATAACATAAAATCTCCCAGTTTTCACCTGTTCTCTTAGTTCTGCCCTCTGGGAGTAAAGAGAATAAACCCAACCCTCTCCCAGATGACAGCCCTTCAGATACTTGAAGACAATTATGAAATCATCTCCTTAATTCTTTTATTCTTCAGGTTAAGCATCCTCAGTTCCTTCAACCAAACTTCATCATTGCCTGGACACAAATTAAGTTTGCAGTCTTCCAAAACTCCCAGATCTTTTTTATTCTACTATCTTCACTAGTCATCTTTGACTCCCTCATCTCACTTCTGATTCAGTCAGTTGCCAAATTCTGCATTCCCAGTTGGAGTTTATAAGTGAATAAATCTTGTTCCATCACTTCATTTTACATTTAGAACTGAGGGACCA
>WOXC01000611.1:0-189625 GCA_011680675.1 Gymnobelideus leadbeateri | reverse complement strand
CTCCTCATTCAAATTTCTTCTGTCCTCTTCCCTTCAGCTCTCCACCCTTCCCTTCCCTTCCTTCACCCGCTCAACCCTCCCCCCTTTCCCATCTCAGCTCTCCCCCTTTTCTCTTCCCTTCTCCCCACCCCCTTTCCAGGAAGCTCCAAGTCTAGCGCCAACACTCAAGGCCTGCCCCCTACCTTCTCCACGGTTGGTCAGACTTCGGGCTCGAACTCAAGCTTTGACGGACACCCAGAAGAGCCAATGAGACGGCGAGACTGGGCCCCGCCCGTTATGCACAGAGTATGGAGGGTGACGGTTGAGTGGAACATGGTAACAGTTGCCGCTAACAACCCTCCTCTCCTCCCTCCCTCTTCTCCGCCCCGCCCCCTTCCGAGGACAGGAAACCCCTGGTCAGGCTCCGGCTGGGTCGGGGTGCGCGCACGCGCGCTCCCTCCGGCTCGGGCTCAGGGCGCGAGGACAGAGGAGGGAGGAGGAGAAGGAGGAGGAGCTTAGGGGAGGGAGGAGGAGGAGGAGCGGGAGCGGCAGCGCCGCCGCCGCCGCTGCCGCCGCCATAGAGACAGTAGCCGTGGAGACTGTTACTTACCAACGGGGAGCAACACGCAGCCGGAGCCGCCGCAGCCGCCGCCGGAGCCACAGCCCGAACTCCAGGCCGAGCCCGCGAGAGGCAGCGCCGCCGCGGCCCCCGCCGCCGCTGCAGGTGACCGATGCGAGCGAGCGAACCCCGACCTAGCCGGCCCGGCCCGGAGGAGAAAAGTTTGTGGGGCCTCCTCCCTCGCTCTGGGCCGGGCCCCGCGCACACGCTCCCTCCGCACGCCACTCGCCGCACTCGCTGTCACTCTCGCCCTGCCCGACACCCTAACAAGCGCTGGTCCGGGGTCGGGCCGGGCGGGGTCGGGGGCGCCGCGGAGAAGCTGGAGGACCCCCACCCCACCCCACTCCACTGCGTGCTCCCCTCGCCTCCTCCCAGGCATCGGAACCCCAGCCGGCTCCGGCTGAGGGGGGGCATTTCCTCCCCATTCCCGCTCCCCCTTTCTTTTCCGTCCCCCCTTCTCTTGGACCCGGCTCACTTTCTTTAAGGACTTGGCAGAGTTAGGCAGAGTTGACATTGACTTTGGGACTCTTCCCCCCGCCCCCCATTCTTTCTTTCTTCCTTCCCTCCCCCTGGGAGTGAGTCTCTGAGGGCGCCCCCCGTTCCACTTGCTGGCTCCTCCCCCGGCTGTCCTTTCCCCCCTTTAGCCCCCTCCCGTCTGGTCGCCGCCCAGGCGCTGCCACTACTTCCTCCCTCTTTGGGGAGTCCCTGCCTCCCCC
Source organism: Gymnobelideus leadbeateri (assembly GCA_011680675.1). NCBI lineage: Eukaryota > Metazoa > Chordata > Mammalia > Diprotodontia > Petauridae > Gymnobelideus > Gymnobelideus leadbeateri. The sequence continues at coordinate 188,311 of WOXC01000611.1, read as the reverse complement.
TCTTCCCCTCCCATTCCAGCCCGAGGTCCCCCCAGCGTGGTCCGGCTGGGCCCCCACCCCGACTCCTGCCTTCTTCCCAGCTGCCTCCGTATTTGGACGGGTCCGGCACTTGACAAAGTTTCCTCTCGATAGCCCGCTTTTAAAAAGACAGTGTCTCCAGACCTAGACCCGGAACCTCCTTGGCATCGCCCCCCCCCCCCCCGGCCTATTATTCAGACCTAAAACAAAACGCTCTCCCTATAGCATAAGTGCTTTTCATTCCCACCCCTACCCCTTCATCTTAGAAAAAGCGATCCCAACTAAGCTCCCCGAGTTTCTTTCTCTCTTTCTATCATTTTCACACAGCGATCGCCGATATCAAACTCCTCTTCATCTGTGTAGTTTATAGTGTGTTTCTTCCTTGCAGTTTGTTTTAAAACAGATTCCAGGACCCCAGAAGGGAATCTGTCCTAGCTTTAGAGTCTTATAGTGAGTGGGCATTGGCGGAATGACACTTTTGAACTAGGCACTTAAATGAGACTTCTAATCGCATGTTATTCTTGTCATTCCCATGACTGAACGTGTCGTTTTCCAGTTTTAAACTCCTGGGGGTATGGGAGGATTAGAAGTTAAAGGGTGGGGGACGACGGGAGATAATGATTATTTCAATACTTCTTTAAATTTATTTTTCATTTTTCTCACTTCACCTCTTTTGTTTTCTAGCCATTTTCATACTTTGTGAAATGACTGCCGCTTACATTGCTCTTCCATTTTTGTCATCCCTCTCAGTGTAACTACTGTAGTTCTAATTCTTCCTGTCTTTGTTTTAAAAAAAAATTAATTGTGGGAAAGAGCACTGACGTTCGGACTTCCAAAGATCCATGCTCAAACCCCACCTGTGAGACTGTGTGGGCAAGTCACTGGATCTTGCTGGGTTTCAGTTTCTGCAACTCTAAAGTGAGGTGGTTGAACTCAATAGTAACTGCCTCAGAAGTGCCTTCTCTCTATGTGTGATCCAGTGAGATTTCTCAGTTCCAATTTTTTTTCTCACTCCCTTTTACTCCAACCTCCTATTTTTTTTGTTTGTTTATTTGTTTCTATCCTTTCATTCAAGTATTGAAACGTTGTTTTGTAGTGGGTTTTATTTTTTAAGCTTGTAGAAAAGAGGGGCTGCTAGGTGGTGCAGTGAATAAAGCACTGGCACTGGAGTCAGGCAGACCTGAGTTCAAATTCGACCTCAGACACTTAACACACTAGCCTTGTGACTTTGGGCAAGTCACTTAACCCCAATTGCCCTCCAAAAAGAAAAAAAAAGCTTGTAGCAAAGAGGTATCATAGTTTAAGAGGAAAGAAACTTCCTCTCTGGCCATTTGAATATACTTCCCATTCCTTTCTCCCATTGCTCAGCCTTAAAAGATAAGAACTAACTTTGGAAATAGGCACTCCCCTTCTCATTCTGGGCAAGTAATAGTTTGTTGTAAACCTGCAGAAAGGGGAGTTGATTGAATTAATTTTACTGTTAGTATGTACCTTAATGGGAGAAAAATAGCTCCAATGGCTTATGTACTTGGCTAGTTTTCTTATACCCTTTATTGGACTAAAAGGCTACTCTAAAAGTGCAATGAAAGAAAAGTGCCTGGGTATGAGGCTCTGAGACACAGGCTCTCCCAAAAGTCTTAGTGCCATTTTAGTAAGTGGTTACTAGACTTTTGGGACAGTCTATATCTCATAGCAAGTAAAGCCCAAGTAGCTTAAAACAGTGGGGGCAGCTAGGTGGTACAGTAGATAGAGTGCTGGGCCTGGAGTCAGGGAGACGAGTTCAAATGTGGCATCAGGCACAAATACTTGTGTGATCCTGGGCAAGTCATTTAACTGTTTGCCTCAGTTTTCTCCTCTATAAAATGAGCTGGAGAAGAAACTTGCAATCCACACTAGTATCTTTGCCAAGAAAACCCCAAATGGGGTCATGAACAGTTGAACATGACTGAACAACAAAACAAAAACTTAAAACAGTGCTAAGACTTTTGGACCAGCTTATATCCCAGAGCCCTAGACCCAGTATCTTTCTGGGTGTTTTTTAATATTCTGAGAATCTTTAAGCTTTAACAGTACTATACTAAGATTTTTGGGATACATTATATTTCAGCTGATTGGAGCCTAAATAATAGTTGAACGATTACTCAAAATAACTGATCCTATAGTAAAACTTACACTTTAACATGTTTCCATAAAACATAGCCAGTTATTGAACACTTTATATAAAACAATCCCAAATAAACTAGTGAGCCTTGCTTTCTACTTCTCAAAAGGAGAAATTAATGAATAATTTAATTACCCAAAGTAAAAGAGCAAGTTATAAGCAGTTCATAAATTGCTAGCTTCCAGTCAAGAGCCTGGTTACCATTGGGGAAGAGATCCTTCACCTTAATTTAAGATGACCACATTATTTATAGTTTATCAGTGTTTGTTATTAAAACGTGATTTATGTAAATACACATCATTGTGGGTTAAATTGTGGAACTTTATCTGGAGCTTATTTTTGTGCCTTGGTTTCCTACCCACTTGCTCCCCTCAACATATACCATTTTCCTTAAATTTTAACTTTAGATTAAAGGTTACTAATGCACTGAGAAATCATAGGCTACTACTATCAACATTGTAGAGGACCTTAAGGGACTTCAAAATATGAGAAAATGAGTGATTATTTTCATCATATAGTCATAGACATGGAAGAACCCTTAGCTTACTTAATATTTATCATTTTAAACATTTTAATATCCCCAAAACAATAAATACATTTTATTCTGTGCTTTTAAATTATGAAAATTAACTTTAAGTAATTAAGGAGGTTTTGGGCAATCATGCTGCTTTTAGAGGATGTACTTAAACTAGGAGTAGAGTGGTGTGTAGATATATGGGTTTTTTAAAGTGCCCTATCTTCCCTTCATTTAAACTATATGGTGATTAGATGCTTCTTTGCAGGACACAGTTTCTAGTTAAGATAGAGGTTTGGAGCTTGAGATGTATTTGAGATCCATTTTTATTCAAATGTATTAGGAACCATAAGATCATTGGGAAAGCAGGCATAGATAAAAAAAAAGGAGGGGGGACATTATTGTTGGTATAGAGATATCAGCCAAATTGGAATGGAGGCTGGAGAAGAGAGTGTAGGAGAGACAAGAAGTATCAAATGGAGAGGAAGACCATGACAGAATAATCCTTTGAAAGTTCAAGACAAAGAGGGAATTGGTGATGTGGTTCATCTTTGCTACTTATTAGCTTTCTTACCCTGTGCAATATTTCTGAGACTAATTTCCTCTCTTGTAAAATGGGGATAATAACTCTTGCAACAACTTAACTCACTGCCTTGTTTGGTTAGGCAAACCAAGCTAAACCCTGTTAAGTTCTATAGAGATGTAAGTTGTTATTGTTCAGAAAGCTTCATAGCAGAAGACAAAGAGGAATTTGGATGGCACTGAAAAACTTGAACTTACTATGTAGAAAAACTTTATGAATGGACATTCTTGAGAGGATTTCTAATGTGCTGTGCCATGTTTTGTTATGTAGGAGATTTGACAAACTGCTTAGTTCGGTAGACTAGGCCGGCAGTTACTAGTTGAAAGGAGAATCAGTTGGACCTTAGAGGAGTTGATTTTAAATAGCTAGATAGAAACTAACTAATAATGATTGTTTAAAAAATATTCCATGCTAGTCAAGAAAAAAAGTATTAAACACATAGGAATCAGCTTCATACTTTTTGATTGGTTAAATCAGTGAACTTGAAATAATTTGATTTATGGGAGGAAAATCCATAAACATCACAGAATGCCAAAGGGTGGAAGGACCTTAGCATTGCCCTTATCTGGTAACACAGCCAAGTACATACTAGGCCTCAACTCTACATCTTCTGATTTTAAAACTTGATTCTTTAGATTGTACCTTACAGCCTCCACTGTTGAATTCAGTTTCTAAAAGTTGCTTTAGGGTGGGGACTTGAAAGTTACGTACAAATTTAGGTCAAATGACTAATGTAGGTATGGAATGAAAAAAAATTTTTTTGAACCAAATTCTGTACCATAATCTGTACCACAATGGAGATCTCTCTAATTCAGTACAAGAGCATCATGTTCATTGGTAGGTTGTATTGAATGACCAAACTGCAGGCAGAAGTTATTTGCTGCAAACACTTTGAAACCAGTTTCCCTTCTCTTTTATCTCTCTTTTGAATGCCAGCTCAGTTGGAGTTTGGAAATAGGCCATTTGGAAGATAGGACTGTCCTGAGGTACGGGCCACAACTTGAAGTCAGTCCTCAGAAGCAGCTTTAGTTCATCTCAACTCTTTGTCTTGGAATTATATTTCTAATGCCTGGAGCATGAATTTGGCTTTTGTGCTTTGAGTCTTTGTTGTTTGCCTTGCTACTGCTTTATTCTTGTTTTTGCTACTTATGAATTAATGAATTTCCTAAAATGGGTCTGACTTTCCCACTAGATTATCAGTAGATATACATCTAGAATATACAAATACAAAGCTAATGAGCCTGGCATGTTGTGAATCAGATAATATGTTATATAATTTATCTTTAAAACAAAATGAAATTCAGAACATTTTGCCTTTTGTAATTATGAACACAGATGTGTGATATTTAGGATCTGCTCATAGTGATATATGGCAACTTTCTCCTTGTATCCTAAATTTGAACTTTATTATATGAAACTATTATTCCAATTATGAGATCTTTCCTGAGGTGATACTATTCCATGAGGGGGAAATTGATTTCATAATAAGAGATTTCCAGTGTACATTTTAACATAAAAGCAAGAATTAGTAGGGGAAACTACGTTTTGCAAGCAGACTATTAAGCTGGCAGCTTTATTTAGTGTTTCAATGTGAAGGCTGTTCGTTAAAACCTTTTACAATCTTTTTTTTTGTTAACTTGGACATGAAAACCATAAATTAATGTAAATATTTATTTTATGTGGCACTAAATCATTACAGAGCAATTCGGTTAACTTTTTTTCTTGCAATCTGATATGCTATATATTTGATTTACTGATATTAGTTAAAGGGAATAGTTTCATAGACAGTACACAGTGGACGTACATTAACAGGGGCAGGGGATGGAGGTTGGAGGGGAGTAGAAGTTTTTTTGGTGTTTGCTTTATCTGTATGGGATCTTAATGCATGGAAATGATTGATGAACTGCAGGGTGATTCAGTGAAGTGCTGTTTACAAAGCAATAGAACTGAGCTATAATCTCACAACATAGGTATTCTCTACCTGGCACAGATCACAACTCAGCTATGTACTTTAATCCATATGGGTTTTGCCCATTTCTTTCCATAGATCCTTTATGGACTATTTTCCTAATATATTGGAGGCCTTCCTTTAGTTATTTTAATATTTTGTGGATCCCTGTATTATATCCAGGCTGTTTATCTGTTATTCCTTACTCTTACTAGACGTCTAGGTGGCATGGAAGGTAAGAGTGTTAGATCTGGAGTCAAGAAGACCTGAATTCAAATCCTGCCCCTGATTTACTAACTCTATGGTCCTGGGCAAGTTACTTAATCTCTGTGTGCCTCAGTTTCTTCATTTGTAAAACAAAAATAACAATAGCACCTACCTACCAGGGTTTTTATGAAGATCAAATGAGATATTTATAAAGCATGCTATATAAATTCTATCACTATTATTATTCCTATATAATAGTTAGCAAGCATTTATTAGTCACAGTGCCAGGCTCTGTACTAGGCCATGGGAGTACAAGGACAAAACAGTTCCTGCTGCCAAGACTTATATTCAAATAGGGGAAGAGCATGTACACATGTCAGTAAGTACAAGGTAATGGAGAAGGGAGGAGGCACTAGGAGTTGGGGGAGTCAGAAGAGGCTTTGCATCTGAGGTAGCACTGAAGGTAAACTTTGAAGGAAGCTATGGATTTTATGAGGTGGCAATAAGGAGAGAGTGAATCCCAGGCACAGGAGATAGGCATGGCCATGGGAAGTAGAATATTTTGTCCAAGGAACAGCATTTTAGTTAGAATTATAGAGAGGGTATGAGCAGATAAACCTGAAAAGGTAATCTGGAGCCAAATTGTAAAAAATAAATAAATAAATATTATATTAAATGCCAGAAGCTCTTATGTTTTATACTAGAGGTAAATAGTCTTTGAAACTTTTTGAGCAGAAGAGTGATGCTTAGACCTATGCTTTAGATTTTTAACTGGGTTTTTTTCCTCCTGAGATCTTTGATAATTTCATTCTTTTGTTTTCATATTCCCCTATCACTTGCTCCCATTGCTTTCCCTTTGATAGCAGTTCTCCTCAGGACTGGACCCCAAAGCTATCTCAATTTTCCTTTTCACTAGCCTCATTCTCTGCCCCAAATGACTTGGAGGTATAGAACTGGCCTCAGCTAGACACCAGTCCCCTTCCTTTGGGCCTGGTAGAATGCTACCCACCTCTAACCTCTTAACTGCTGGTACCTTGCTCCAGTTGCCTGGGTTTCTTAGTTCTGTAACTGAACACTGCTGCCTCAGGCAGAGCAAACTGTTTATTTTCCTGTACCCCCATCTCTGTCTCATAGATGGAGGAGGGCAGATTTGAGTTCTGTTGTTGGTTGCTTCAGAATGGAATAAGTGAGAGAGTAGTTAACTGGCAGAGATTGCAGCAACAGTAGTAAGGGACTTACTGATGGAACCCATACCAGAAACCTGTGTCAGGTCAGGTCATATGGCCCTGCCAAAATGTAGGGGCTGATGGGGAAGGGGTACTGAACAAATGTGTTAGGGATTAGCCTTCTGTGCTGTTCATTCCTGAGGGTTCTTGGTGTCTTGGCACATAGAGACAGCTGTAATTGCTTTACTTCTTGTTCATAATTCTTATTTTGGAGAGATTTGACAGGTCATGAAGATTGGAGAAAATGACTAGTCCTCCATCTTCTTTGGTCACCTGACACAGAAGTTCAGAGTTGTGCTTTAGAAAGATCAGTTTTGGGTAGGGGAAAGACAATAAGAACAGCACATCTTTATATGGGTGCTTAGCTTGCCTGGCACATAATAAGCATTTAATAAATACTTTTTTCATTCATTCATAACAGCACTTTAAAGTTTACTTATCCTTAATTGCCAACTAAAAGGAGGAAGAGATGGGACTGAATTTCTACCAAGAAGTTGGACAGTTCTTTTAACCCTACTGCAAACACCTGTCTTTTTTTAATACACCTGTTCTCTCAGTGACAAGTCTTGGCACAATATAACCTCTGAAGAATCCAAATCACAAGTAACCAGAAGGGCAACAGAGGGAGACCAAATGTCATTCCTAAAATGTGATGCCTAGAGTTAATCACACTTGGTGGAAGCAAGTGGGCTGCAACAATCTTCCCCTGAGACCCATGTGTAGGAAGTGGTGTGAGGAATGTCATATAATTAGAAAGGGAGATGGACAGTCATTTGACAAGAGTTAGACTTGATAGGTCTACAGGCTGAATGCTCTCTAGGTGCTCACAAAGTAAAAATGCCTACAGGAAGGGTTCCAGTTCGTTGAGTGCTTGCTGTGTGGGAGATCTATGGGGAGCACATGGGCAAATGAGCACAGGTTGATACAGCCCAGATTACTTAAAATCTGTAGCAATTGAGTCCTCACACTGCTGTGATCATTGATTCACTGGAGTTTCTAAAGTTTGCAAAGTGCTTTCTTACCAACGATCTTGTAAGGGAGATACTCCAAATAGCATTCTCATTTTCTTAATGAAGAAACAAGTTATATGAGTTTATAAATTGCCTGTAGTCACATAGCTTTGTGTCAGAGCCAGGATTCAAATCTGTATCTCCTGACCAAGTCAGCATACTATGCTACACCATGCTGCCCCACTTCTCCTCCCTCCCTCCCTCCCTTCTTTCTTTCCTTCCTTCCTATTGTCCTTGCTTCCACAGAGCCTTTTTAAATCCTTTTTTTTTCCCAGTTCTGAATTCTTCTCTTCCCCTCCTAGAGGCAGTGAGTGATACAGTAGAGTGTTGGGCTTGGTATCAGGAAGACCTGACTTTATATCCAGCTTCAGACATTTACTAGCTGTGTTACCCCTCAGCAAATCACTTAACCTCTGTTTACCTCAGTTTCCTCAGCTGTAAAATGGGGATAATAATAGCACCTACCTGTCAGGGTTGTTGTGAGAAACAAATAAGATAATAATTATAAAGCATTTAGCACAGTGTCTGGCCCATATAGTAGGTGCTGAATAAATGTTAGTAGCTAAATGGTTCAGTGAATAGAGTGGTGCTTCTGGAGTCAGGAAGACTTGAGTTCAAATCTGGCTTCAGATGTTTACTAGCTGTGTGATCCTGGGCAAGTCACTTAATCTCTTTTTACTTTAATCCACTGGAGAAGGAAATGGCAAACCACTCCGATACCTTTGCCAAGAAACCCCCACAGACAGTATGGTCTGTGGGGTCATGAAGAGTTGGACACAATTTAACAACAAAAACAATAATTATTATTATAACTTCCCCACACAGTGAGAAGGCAAGAAAAACAAAATATATAGTCATATAAAAACAAATTTCTGTATTAGCCATGTTGAAAGAAAGTAAGGAAGGAAGGAGGGAGGGAAGGAAGGAAGGAAGGAAAAAAAGAAAAAGAAAGAAAGATAAAGTAAAAGATGCTCCAATCTGCATTCTGGGTCTTTCATTTGTCTATCTGGATTTAGATTTTTGTTGTTTTTGTTCAGTTATTTTTCAGTTGTGTCTTACTTTTTATGGCCCCATTTTGGGGTTTTATTCACAGAGATTATGGTGTGGTTTGCCATTTCCTTCTCCAGTTCATTTTACAGTTTGTTTGGTTTTTTTTGCTTTTTTTTTTTGGAGGGCAATTGGGGTTAAGTAACTTGCCCAAGGTCACATAGCTAGGTTTTGTTTGTGTGTGCATTAAGTGTCTGAGGTCGGATCCGAACTCAGGTCCTTCTGACTCCAGGACCGACACTATAGTCACTGCGCCACCTAGCTGCCCTCCAGTTCATTTTACAGATGAGGAAACTGAGGCAAGCAGGGTTAAGTGACTTGTCCAGAGTTGACACACTTGTCCAGTGTCTGAGACCAGATTTGAACTAAGAAAGATGAGTTGTTCTGACTCCAGGCCTTGAGCTCTATCACTGTGCCACTTAGCTACCCCCTGGAGATAGCAAATTTAAGCCTGAGTCTGTTGGAATTATGTGGGATAATTGTTTTGATCAGAGTTAAGTCCTTCACAATTTATTATCTTTACAGTATTACTATTATGGGTATTGTTTTTCTGGCTTTGTTCATTTCACTTTGTCTCAGTTCCTACAGGTCTTCCCAGGCTTTTCTGAAACCCATCCCTTCATCATTTCTCACATATTCTGTCACATTATACTATAACTTGTTTAGTCATTCCTCAGTACATAAGGATTTTTCCCATTCTTTGCCACTACAAAATGAGCTTCAATAATATATCTTTGATGAATTTTATATCACATCTTGCACAGATCTTTATTGGTAATATGTTGCAACCTGCTTTTACATGCCATTCATCTTCCTATTGCCTTTTAGGTGACTTTCATTGAGATTCATAGAATTTCAGAGTTGGAAGGACCTTTAGTGTTCTGGAACTAGGCAGAACAAATCGCATCTCTTTTCCAAATGGTGACTTCAAAAACCTGAAGAAAGCTGTTATGTCTCTTCTAAGTCATCTTATCAGGCTAAACATTCCTTTAACCCATCCTTACACAGTGTGATCTTAGGGCCCTTAATTTTCATGGTCAACACTAGTGGAAGTCATTGAGTTTATCAGTGTTCTTCCTAAAATATAATGTCTTGAACTGAAAATAAGACTCCAGATATGATCTAACAAGGGTAGAAGACAGCATAAAATCTTTTTTAGTTCTGTATCCTATCTCTTAATACGTCTTAATAAAATTGATTCTTTTTGCCTGCCACATCTCCCTCCTTGTGAGGCTTAATCATTTTGTCCCTTACTTTGTAGCTACTTAGCATTACTAGGAGAATGTTGCTGCTAAAACAATGAACTATTATGACAGTATAGAGACTCTAATTACCTAAATATAAACCACCAGGATATTTTTGTATTTATTTCTAGGTGTTCATTATAGCACCTATCCAATGTAGACCAACCTAAAGGGTTACCCATTCAGCTGGGTGTCATTATTAGGGCAAATATATATTCTTCATATATTTTTTTTTCCTAAAGCAAGAGAAAACAAATCAAATTATGAGGTACACTAATTTATAGGCTTCCTTAAGGTCCATATACCTTCACTTTACAAGTTTTTGATGAAGACAAGACACAAATACCATTCACTTTTCTTCAGACTATACTTTCTCTAGGATTCTTAAGAAAATGAGGCAATTTGCTATTAACTGGAAAAAGCACTGGATCTGCAGGCAAAGTATAAATTCCAGCACTGTGATTTACTGACTTTGTGACCTTGGGCAGGTTATGTAATCTCCCTGGGCCTCAATGTGCTCATTTGTAATCTGAGAAGTTGATCCTAATCCACACGGGCAAGCAGAGGTTAAGGAATTAAATTCCAAAAGAAGGCAACAGTTGATTTACTAGAAAGTCCCTTCTATTTCTAAATCCTTTCTTATCCTATGAGCTTAGAATCATCCTTTTAGAGCAGGAGGGAGACAAGGAGAATCATATAGTTCCCCTTTAGTCACCTGAGAATTTGACAGAGAAATTGTGGCAGAACTGAGACAAGATATTTGTGTTGTAAGGAAGGCTTATGATTTTTCATTCCTTGAGTTTAAAACTTGTATGTCCTGTGTGTTGTCCTGTTGGAGCCTTTGAACCTTTAGTGTACATGTAACTTGAAGGACCTTTGAATAAAATACCTATGCCTACTTATAGAGAGTGGGATTTTCTGGCATTAAAAATTTACGTTTATAAAAAGATTGAAAGATAGGCAATCTTTCCTTAGTCACACCCCTTTTAGGAACTCTGGTCTCTTGTTTCTCAGTTAGGACTCCATGGACTGTCTACTAATTTAGTCAAATCTTTCTCTTGCTGGGGAAATATTGGTCAGTAACAATATTACTTATTTGTTTTGTTTTTATAAACTTCATTTTTAGGAACATTAATTTCTACAATATATAAATTTTCATAAGGGAAAATAATCTGATACGCTATATGTACATGTCATTGCTTGAGGACAGGCACTCTCACTTTTAGCACAATGCCTGATGTAGTGTTTAATAAATGCTTGTTGATTGATTGATTTTGCCACCATACCTCCCACCCATTACCCTCAGTTGTATCCTCCCTTGGAAATCTCCATTATGTTAGTTAATTCTGGGAATGAAAAAGAAAATGAATTGTAGAAAAAGACAGAAGAGAAACTATGGAGGAATAGACAGCAGGAGAGCAGAAAGAAAACTATTTACAATTTTTCCATTTCTTTATTCTTGTGATTTTTTACACTCCTCCTTTAGAGCAGTAAATGTATTCTAGTTAAGTTTGCTTTCAGCTAATTTCTGTCAAGTTGAATACCATTTTCCCCACTGAGTTCCACTATAAAATCAGATTTGTATTTCATTGGGAAAAAATTGAGGCCTGGGATGTTATTTTGTTCTGAACTTAAATACCTCCCCCAGAAAGAACATTTCCATAAAAAGAACACAAAAAGGATTCTCTATGAAACTAAACCTTCATTTTACATTGTGTGCTTTAAAATATGTATATATATATATGTACATATATATGAGAAACACAATTTACACATTAGTGTTCTGCTTGTCTGTGCTTCCTTCCAAGCTTCCTTTTGTTCACTTCTATGTGTTAATTTTTTTTTTTACAAAGTACAGTACTTTTTTTTTTGTCCTCACTATTGCTAACCTTCCCTGACCCCCCATCTCTTCTTCTCTCCTCTGTTAACTGAGAGAAAGAGGGGAAAAAACCAATCCTGTAACTAATAAACATAGACAAGCAAAATGAGTCCACATAATAGTAGCCATGTCCAAATATGTATGTTTCTGCATTTTGAGTTTACTGTTAGCTTCATCAGGGTTTTCTAGAGCAGTGGTGTCAAATGCCTACAAAAACAGGGGCCACTAATGTGTGTGTAAGGATCTCTGTAGGAAATATATTGACTTAGAAAACCATATATTAATATCATCTTTGTTTTATTGCATTTTTACTTATTTTAAAAAATATTTCCCAATTACATTTTAATCTGGTTCCTACCACATATGGGAGTGCTATGGCCTGGATGGTATCTGGGCTGAGTGTTTTGACACCTCTGCTCTAGAAACATGGCTGGTCTTTGTTTTGATCAGAGTTCTTAAGTCTTTCAAAGTTATTTTTCTTTACAATATTGTCTTTATCTAAATTGTTATCCTAGGTCTGCTCATTTTACTCTGTCAGTTCATATTACCTAGGATTCTCTGAAATCATGTCTTATTTCTTACAACTCAATAAAATTTGTCTAGCCATTCTCCAGTTGTCTTAAGAGGCATTCTTAAGACTCCTTAGATTCTAGTTCTTTTCTTTCCCTTCTCATTTTAATTCTCCCTTCAGGATCCGGAAGTTTGTTTTGCTTACAACTATTCCCTTCTAGTGTTGGCCTTCCTCTTAAACACTTTCTTCCTCATCCCCACTTGTTTCCTCAGTGACTTTAATGTGTTTCTACACCAAACTGTACTAAACTATTTGTGTGTGTTCCACTATTCTTTGTTCTTTTCAGATGAACACTACATTTCTCATATACACCAATTATGAAAAATAGAAAATTCTATCCCTTCTTTCTTCTTTCTACACTTTCTCTTTCCTCTCTTAAAACTTTCAGAAAAAAACAAATCCACTCCTAGATCCTCTTTTTCTCTTATTTAATTCACTCAATAGCCTCTGAAAGATATTAAGGTTCTGAAAGTTCACATCTTTCCTTCTCTATTAGAATGTTCTCTATATCATTATTTGGTTCTTTCCAATCAGTCAAATCTACTTTTCTAGATTTCTTTGGACTATTGTATTTTTCTTTTGAAATTCTGACTCAGCTCTGGTCTTTTCATCTGAAGCATTTGAAGACTTTTTCCATAAAAGTTCTATTTCCTCTCCAACTCCCCAAGCTCAGAGAATTATACTCAGGGTACATTATTTTTTATTGCAAGGATATATGTTTTGCCTTTTGGAATATTCCAGTAATCTGGGAGATCTTGTTTATGGTAGCAGCTGCCAAGTCTTTTATGATCTTGACTGTAGTTCTTTGGAATTTGTACTACTTTTGGGGGGGGATACTTCTAGTATTTTTTCCTTGATGTGGTAGCTCTGGACTTTTGCTATGACATTCATTCCTAGAATTTTTTCTTTTGGGAATTCTTTCAAGAGGTGATTGGTGGGTCTTTTATTCACTTTGCCATCTCATTCTAATAAGTCTGGAAAATTTTTCATTAATTATTTTTTGAAGTATAGGCTATTTTTTTAAACATGGTTTTCAGAATCCAGAAATTCTTAAATTATCTCTCCTTGACTGGTTTTACTTATTACTTGTTCTTGATATGACATGGTATTTTTTTCGATCTCTTGATTTTGTTCTAATATTTCTTGCTCCTTCGTGGATATGTTGATTTCTGTTTGTTCTATTGTTCAGGAATCCCATTTCTTGGGTAAAGCTTGACACTTTTCCTCTAAACTACTTACGTATTCTCTTTCCTTCTAATTCTTTCCTTCAGAGTTTTTATTTCATTTTTATCTTATGCTTCACTTTTTACATAAGTATTCAAGGACTAGAAGTTCTTGTGAAAATCCATTATTTCTTATGAGTTCTTGCTTGCAATTGCTATGTAGTTAGATTTGCAATAGGTTTTAAAAATATATATATTGGTTGATGTTTTCTTTGATTTATTCATCTCTCCGGCTTTAGTTCTTGAACTGGGGCTTTGTGCCAGGATCTGGGTCTGCCCTTGTTGTACTTTTGGGTGTGATGGTAGTCCACAGTGGGTCTCCTGAATTCTTGTGTGAACTCTACTTTTCAGGTTTGGCCCCTTTGGATCTTTGAGACTCAGTTCTGTGCCTTCATGGCCCTCTGACTTCCATGTCATAGTTTTAGGGACCACTGGGTTTGGGCTGCCCTTAAGTGCTGTGATAACCCTAGTTATCCTGCTACCTGCTGGCATTCCTTGGGTTTCTAAGGTCTCTACCCTGGGGCTTTCTCAGGGGACTCTTTACTCTTGCTACTTCTGAACTCAGAAACTTGCAAGCTATACAGAGCTTTGAAAGCTCCATGTGATCTGTCTCTCTTGCTGGTACTGGCTTTGCTTCAGAAGCTCTCTTATTGCCTTCATCTTCTGACTGACTTTTTGTGCAGTTTTGGGGTAGAAGTCACTTGGAAAGTTCTTTCCCTCTATCAGTTAACTGGTTTGATTTTTGAGAAATTGAGATTTGCCATAATATTTGGTGCTTATAAATAAATCACAGAAAGCTCATTAAAATTTGGCTAGAAATTTGGAAACATGCATAAGTGCCAAAGCAGCAAATACTAAAATTAGAGTTTTATGTTTAGGATCTTGAAGTAATTCTTGGGATGTTTTGGTTTCTCTTTGGAATTTGAAAAGAACCCTTATTTCTTCCTCACTTCTTTATTTCTGTTGAGGGTACTGCTGTCTTTCCAGTTTCCTTTCCAGTCACCCAGTTTCCCAACTTGAGAATGATTCCAAATTCTTCCATCCCCCTTATCTCTTACATTCAACCCTTACTGATTCTACCAATACAGTGTAACTCACAGCTGTCACCTTCTTTCCATTCACGTGGCCACCACTCTCCTTTAGGACCTGTCTAGAGCCTTGGAAGCTACACATTCTTTCTCTCTTGTTGGTGCCACCTTTCCTATTGCTCTTTATCTTCTGACTGACTTTGTGCAATTTGGGGGTGAAAGAAGTCACTTACTATAGTTTCTTATTTAATTTTTTTTTTTTTTTGCTTTTTGGAGGGCAATTGGGGTTAAGTAACTTGCCCAAGGTCACACAGCTAGGTTTTTGTTTGTGTGTGTGTTAAGAGTCTGAGGCCAGATCCAAACTCAGGTCCTTCTGACTCCAGGGCTGACGCTCTACTCACTTCGACATGTAGCCGCCCCTCTTACTTAATTTCTTGATCATTATTCAGTCTGTTGTTTACCTAAGGGCTTTGCTAGAGGTGTGAGGCAGCTGAATGGACTGCTTCTAGGTCTATTTGCAATAGCTTTCTTAGTAGATTCTGCCTCCTGTCTTTCCCCTCTCAATTCATTTTCCACATAGCTGCCAAATTTGATATTTGTAAAGTACTGGCCAGATCATATTACTCCTCAAATTACAGTGATTTCTTTTTCCCTCTAATGTTAAATACAGCTACCACTTTTTTTTTTTGAGCTACCACTTTTTGGTATTTAAAGCTCTTAACGATCTGGTGCTATCTTACATTTCTAGGGCTATTGCATATTATTCTTGGTTGACTGGCTTACTTGTTTCCTATCTATGACATTCTGTCTCCAGGCTCTGAGCCTGCCTTGGCCCAGGCTTTCCCCTCTGCTTGGAATGTACTTCCTTTTCACTTCCACTTCCTTGAATCCCTAGTTCCTGAGGTTTCATTGAAGTGCTACCTCTCATAGGAAGCCTATTGGAATTCCCACCCCTGCTTCTACCCAGAAATTACTTTGTATATTTTTTACATTTATTTATCTGTATACATGTGGTTTACCCCCACTGTAATATAATCTTGTTTTCTCTAACAATAAAGACAAAAACCACAGGTGTGGATTCATTTTTGTCTTTTGGTCTCTAGGACCTTGAAAATCCCTAGCATCTGGCAATAAGTGCTTAATAAATACTTATTGGATTGAATTTTTATATGCTTGAATTGCTCATTTCTAAGTACTTTTCATTTTCCATTACTTCCACTTGATTTTGTCTTATGATAGTAACAACAGCACTTTGACAACTGTCAAGGCATGCTTGACTCACAAGTTCCTGCCTTGTAACATTCCAGCGTCATCTATTCAAGTACATGTTCATTGTCCTTATCGTTAGAGAAAACAACTATCTACTAGAGAAAAAATTAACATTTTAGGTTATAGATGTTTACTATGGCCCAAGTAGCCCATGAAATACTTAAAGACACTGAAGTTTATGGGCTTCTAAAAGGTCACCTTTGGATTTTATCTAGGGAAAAAAAGGTATTTATAGTGTTAGTTAAAATGTAAAACAGGTACAGTGAGATACCAAGATAAATTTCACTGATAATTATTTTTAACAGTAAGTTTCATTAATAATGATAATACTTATGTAATACTTTACAAAGTACTTTATGCATATATTATTTGCAAAGTACTGTAAATATATTATCTCATTTTATACTCACAACAGCCCTATCAGGGAGGTGCTATTATCATCTCCATTGTACAGATAAAGAGATTGAGGCTGATAGAAATGAGGCAACATGACCAGAGTCACAGGACAAGTTCAGTGGTTGAGCCAGGTACCCAGCCCAGTGCTCCATTCACTTTGCTGCTTTGTTGCTGCTAAAACAAAGGTACTTGATCCCTCCACGGTTTCAGTGTTGAAATACCATTTTAAAAAATACAGGGTTTAAACTGTTCCTCTACTATTCTAATTTATCATAGTGCTTTCTTATACCACTTAATACCCAAAGAACAATTAATTTGTAGAATTATAGAGTGCTAACTTAAAAATGTCATGTTATCCTTGGAGGATACCATGATAATAGTGTGAAAAGGTAGGTAAGTAAATAACTCATAAGTTACATAGCCCTTTGCATGTAATGGACTTGCAAAGCATGTTCCTCATAACAATTGTCTAATGTAGGAAGTATAGTATTATTATCTGTATTTTACAAATGATTAAACTAAGATTCTGAGAGGGTAAGTGATTTACCTGCACATAGACTTACTAAGGATCAGAGCTTGCTTTGAACCCATATCTCCCAATATGTCCATTGATTAAATCTTGTTCACTTTTTTTTTTATTTCTAAAAATTTTGAGTTCTAAATTGTTTCCTTCCCTCTAGCCCCTGACCCACCCATTGAGAAGGCAAGCAGTATGATACCCTTTATACATGTGAAGTCATATAAAACATTTTTAAGTTAGCCATGTTGCAAAAACAAACAAAACAAGAAAAACAAAGTGAAAAAATAAGCTTCAGTCTGCACAGAGTTTATCATATCTCCAGTGGTGGATAGCATTTTCATCATAAGCCCTTTGGAATTGTCTTAGATCATTGTATTGATCAGAGCAGCTAAGTCTTTCACAGTTGATCATCATTACTATATGCTGTTAATGTGTATGGTGTTCTGGTTCTGCTCACTTCACTTTGCTTCAGTTTATATATTCTTCCCAGGTTTTTTTCTGAAACCTTCCTACTTATCATTTCTTTGAGCAAAATAGTATTCTGTCACAATCATATACCACAACTTCTTCAACCAATCCCCAGTTGATGGGCATCCCTTTAATGTCTAATTTTTTCTACCATAAGAAGAACTGCTATGTTTTTATAATATATTTTTTTCTTAATCTCTTTGGGATACAGACCTAGTAGTGGTATTGCAAGGTCAAAAGGTATGCCCAGTTTTGTAGTTCTTTGGGTATAGTTCCAAATTGTTCTCCAGAATGGCTGGAATAATTCAGCAGTTCATTAGTGTCCCTAATTTTCCACATGCCCTCAGCATTTGTCTTTTTCCTTTTCTGTTATGTTAGTGAGTCTGATAGGTATGACTTATTACCTCAGAGTTGTTTTAATTTGCATTTCACTAATTATTAGTAATTTAGAGCATTTTTTCATGTCTTTAGATAGCTTTTCCCTCCCTGAAAACTACCTGTTCATATCCTTTGACCGTTTGTCAATTGGGTAATAATTCTTATTTTTATTAATTTGGCTCACTTCCTTATATGTTTGAGAAATGAAGCCTTTATCAGAGAAACTTGCTGTAAATCCTACTCCCCCTGTCACAATTTCCTGTTTTCCTTTAAATTTTGGCTGTATTGGTTTTGTTTGTATAAAACTTTTAAATTTCATGTTAAGTGGAATTATCCATTTTACTTCCCATATCATGTCTATCTTTTGTCTGGTTATAAAATCTTCCTTGACCCATAGATATCAATTTATTCCACACTCCCCTAATTTGCTTATGATATTACTGTTTTATGTTTAAACCAGGTACCCATTTTGACCTTATATTGATGTACAATGTGAGATTGTTGGGCTATGCCTAGTTTCTGCTATACTATTTTCCATTTTTCCCAGCAGTATTTGTCAAATAGGGAGTTCTTTCCCCCAAAGCTTTGATCTTTGGATTTATTAAACAATAGATTTCTGTGGTTATTTACCTCTGTATTTTGTTTTACCAAATCTGTTTCATTAATCAACTATTGTATATCTTAGCCAGTACCAAATTGTTTTGATGATTACTACTTTGTAATATAGTACAAAATCTAGTACTGCTAGGTCACCTTCCTTAATGTTATTTTCATTGATTTCCTTGATATTCTTGACGTTTTGTTCTTCCAGATGAATTTTGTTATTTTTCTAATTCTAGAATTCTTTGGTAGTTTGATTAGTATGAAATTGAGCAAGTAAATTACTATAGGCATAATTGTAATTTTTATTATATTGGCTTGGCCTACGCATGAGCAATTAATAGCTTTTAAAATAATATTTTTTCAATTATATATAAGATAATTTTTAACATTCATTTTTCATAAGATTTTGAGTTCCAAATTTTATCCCTCTCTCTCTCTCCCCTCCCTCCTCCCTAAGATGGTAAGTGATTTGATATGGTGAGTGAAGTCATATATGTGCAATCATGTAAAACATATTTCTACATTAGTCATATTATGAAAGAAAAAACAGAACAAAAGGAAAAAACTATGAAAAAAATAAAGTGAAAAATAGCATGCTTCAGTCTGTATGTATACTCCATCAGTTTTTTCTCTGGATGTAGATGGTATTTTCTGCCATGAGTCTTTTGGAATTGTCTTAGATCATTATATTGCTGAGAAGAGCTAAATCTGTCATAGTTGATCATTGCACAATGTTGCCATGAACAATTAATATTTCTTCAGTTGTTTAGATCTTTGTGTGAAAAGTGTTTTGTAATTGTGTTCATATACTTCCTGGATAGATAATAATGTGCTATAGGTTAGTGATATAGTAATACTCTCTAGGTCAGTGGTATACTATTTGCCTTTAGCATCATTCCCATTTTTTGACCACAGAATTTCTGTAGATTTTAATGAGATTAAATAGAAATATAATTTATAATTCATGAGTCAAGAATTCAAATGAAAGGAAATAGCCTTCTTCTATTATAAGATCCTCAAGGGTCTTTTACTCTCTGGCTGTAAAAGTCCAATATCTACTTAGTACAAGGGTGGACACATAATAGATATAGAAAAGTTTTTATTGAATAAATGAATTCTTACTGTTTCTTTCCTAGGCTAAACATGTTTGTTTGTTTTTTCCTGATAGAATGAAATGGATCAGAATAAGAAAAGGCCAGGATTAAAAATGAATATTACAACTAGATCAGAGAAATAGCAGCTAAGGACAGATCACTTTAGAATACAAGATCATTTGTAAAACATTATGGAGGATAATAACATAGAAATCTATGAGCAGTATTACCTCAAAAACAGAAGAAAGGTTTGTTTTGTTTTTTTTTAATTAACTGTAGAGAATTTGGCTAAAGATTCAGTGAAGCCATATCATCCTGAGAGTTGTTTTAGCAAATACAAAATGTAGAACATCTGCCAGTATTTTTATAGTGATCTCTCCTTGTTAGCTATAATTGTAGAGCTACATACAGTCTTGGTCCCCAGTGTGAACATTAATGTATTTCTCCAACTGCTCTGCAAAGAACTCTGCAATACCCCTAAATTTGCTTGTTAAAATGAACCTTATCTTATTTGTTAGGTGTTAATATATAGATGTTAAAAATAACAATTTTCGAGATCTTACTGTAAGAATTCTGCCAAAGCTTTGTTTAAACTGAAGGATTCTACCACTGTGAAAGAGTTTGAGGACCACTTTATTAATATAAATAATATAAAAGGAAGTAACAATGACACTCCAGAAGATTGTCAGGAAAAGCTTCTAGGTCTGACCAAAATAAATTCATGATGGTGGTGACACAGTTTTAAAGGCACTCAGAAGTTAGTTTTCCTTAAAGTGGAAGATTCCAAAACAGTGCAAAAGATCACATGGTGTTTTTCTTTTAACCAAAAAAGAGGAGGCAGCAACTCAACCTCAGCAACTAAGAAGATACCAAATCACATGGCCACATCATTCTCTTTATAAAATAAGAGAATGGTATATCCATGCTTTGAGTATCACTTTGGAAAATATGAAAAGAGGGGGCCGCTAGGTGGCGCAGTGAGTAGGGCATGGGCCCTGGAGTCAGAAGGACCTGAGTTTGGATCGGGCCTCAGACTCTTAACGCACACACAAACAAAAACCTAGCCGTGTGACCTTGGGCAAGTCACTTAACCCCAATTGCCCTCCAAAAAGCAAAAAAAAATATGAAAAGAGGTCTGGTAGGCTTTCCCCAACTGTTTTCTGTGAAGCTTTATGGTTGGTTACACAGCTATCTGAGAGACAAAGAAAAACATAAGCTATAACTGTACCTGTTTTTTAAAAATTGACAAGGCAGAACAAAAAAATCCAAGACTTCTCAAGTGTTTATCTTTCAGGAATGTTATAAATTATTCTTTAATTGTGATTATAGGAATCTGTTGAATGATTATCTGAGAACATACGCCTACTTAAGGTGTTTGTGTATATTGTGGAAGATGAGCTCTGCACAGTTTATACAAAAGGATTTCTTATCTATGGTGAATTTTGCTAATTGTTTCTATTTCACAAGTAACATTATACTAATTGCTTGAAGCCTTGGCATATTACAGTCTTTTCAGTGAAATCCACTGTAATTCAAAATCAATTGATCTAACTTGCCATCCCAGGAAACATGGTAGGCAAAAAATAAGTATGTTGTTCAGATTATGACATGTAGTTGGATCAGGTATGCATTGAGTTTAGTCTATTATATTATCTTGGTCAAGTATAGAGACTGGATGTGAACTGGTCCCACAGTTATATAATAGGAGGTGTTTGGATTAGATTGAATTTGGAAAATTGTACAGTACTTTCCATGATTTCAAACTGCTTATTGCCATAAGAGCCCCTCTTATTTTTTTTTTTTTTTGGAGGGGGAAAGGCAGGGTGTTTGGGGTTAAGTGACTTGCCCAAGGTCAAATGGCTAGTAAGTGTTAAGTGTCTGAGGCTGGATTTGAACTCAGGTCTTCCTGACTCCAGGACTGGTGCTCTATTCACTGTGCCACCTAGCTGCCCCAAAGCCCATCTTCTTAATACCAACAATGTCTTGGTGATGATATATGACTCCAATCAATAAACATACATTTATTAATTGCCTACCATATGGTAGCCACTGTGCTAAGTGTTGGGGATATAAAAAAATGCAAAAGACAGTCTCTGTTCTCAAGGAACTTACAGTCTTAACTGGGGAGGCAACATGCAAAATATGTATATAGCAAGCTATATTCAAGATAAATAGGAAATAATTAAACATGGGAAGACACTAGAATTAAGAGCAGTGTCAGTGTCAGAGGAGAGAATGAGGTAGATGAGATGTTGCAAAGGTGAAATCTATAGGCCTTGGCAACAGTTAGGAAATGGGAGGAGTAAGGAGTTGAGGATAACTCTAGGTGGCAAGTCTGAGGGACTAGGATGATAGTGTTACCCATTACAGTAAGAGGGAAGGTAAGTGGTGGGGGATGGTTAGGGGAAAAGATAATGCATTCAGTTTTTGACATATTGGATTTAAAATGCCTACTGGAATCCATTTCAAGATATCTAAAAGCAGTTGGAGATGTAAAATTAAGGTCACCAGAGATTTGGGAAAGGCTGGATAGATTAGAGAGTCATTAGCATAGAGATAGTCAAATTGAATCCATGGAAGCTGATGAGATCACCAAGTGAAATAGTAAGAGGGCCTAAGACAGAACCCCGTTGAACACAGGGCATGATCTAGATGGAATGATATAGATGAGGAGAGGAGATAGAGAGGGAACAGAGAAGGAGCAGTCACATAAGCAGGAAGAAAACCAGGAGAGAGTATTGTCCCAAAAATGAAGAGGAGAGACCATCAAGAAGAAAGAGTGATCAGCAGTGTCAAAGGTTGCAGAGAAGGTAAAGGAGAATAAGGGTTGAAAAAAGGCCATTGGATTTGGCAACTAAGAGATTACTGGTAACTTTGGAGAGAGAAGTTTTGGTGAAATGAGAAGATTGGAAGGGGTTCAGAAGAGAGTAAGAGCAAACAAAGCCAATGCAACCAAGATTAGAAGGGAAGCAGAAATCTGGGAAGCAGTTTTTACAACCAGTGTCTCTGATAAAGGCCTCATTTCTAAAATATATAGAGAATGGAATCAAATTTATAAGAATACAAATTATTCCCCAATTGATAAATGGTGAAAGGATATAATAGACAATTTTCAGATGAAGAAATTAAAATTATCTATAATTTTGTGAAAGAATGCTATAAATCACTATTGATTAGAGAAATGCAAATCAAAACAACTCTGAGGTTCCACATCACAACTATCAGATCGGCTAACATGATAAAACAGGAAAATAAATGATCTGTATCCCAAAGAGATCATTAAAAATAGGAAAAGAAGGGGCAGCTAGGTGGCACAGTGAATAGAGCGCTGGCCCTGGAGTCAGAAGGACCTGAGTTCGGAGACGGCCTCCGACACTTAAACCACACAAACAAAAACCTAGCCGTGTAACCTTGGGCAAGTTACTTAACCCCAATTGCCCTAAAAGGGGCGGCTAGGTGGCGCAGTGAGTAAGAGCGCCGGCCTCGGAGTTGGGATGACCCGAGATCAGATCCGGCCTCAGAAAATGAGCACCCACGCATAAATAATGACTAGCCGTCTAACCTTGAGCAAGTTACTTAACCCCAATTGCTTTAAAAAAAAAATAGGAAAAGAACTCACATGGTACAAAAATATTTATAGCAGCTCTTTTTGTGGTGGCCAAGAATTGGAAATTTAGGGGATGCCCATCAATTAGGGAATGGCTGAGCAAGTTGTGGTATATGAATGTAATGGAATACTGTTGTTCCGTAAGAAATGATGAGCAGGCAGACTTCAGAAAAACCCAGAAAGACTTACATGAGCTGATGCTAAGTTAAGGGGAGCAAAACCAGAAGAACATTGTACACTGTAACAGCAACATTGTGTCACAACTAACTTTGATAGACTTAGCTCTAATTAGAAATGCAAGGATCTAAGACAGCTCCAAAATACTCATGATGGAAAATGATATCCACATCCAGAAAAAGAATTATGGAGTCTGAATGCAGATTGGAGTATACTATTTGGTCTCACTCCTCCTCCTCCTCCTCCAGAGGGGAAAAGGCAGGGCAATTAGGGTTAAGTGACCTGCCCAAGGTCACATGGCTAGTAAGTGTTAAGTGTCTGAGGCGGAATTTGAACTCAGGTCCTCAGGACTCTAGGGCCGGTGCTCTATTCACTGTACCACCTAGCCACCCCTCTTTGTTTTTCTTTCTTGTGGTTTCCCCCATTAGTTCTAATTCTTCTTTACAACAAGACCAATGTGAAAATATGTTTAATATGAATGTGTATGTGGAGACCATATCAGGCACGCTGTCTTGAGGAGGAGAGAGGGAAGGGAGAGAGAGGAAATTTGGAATTCAAAATCTTATGGAAGTGAATGTTGAAAATTAAAAATAAACATTTTTTTTCTAAAGAAGATGACAGTGAGAGGAGAGAAAGTATAGACACTTATTGTAGATACTTTTTTGAGGAGTTTAGCCACAAAGGGGGGAAGAGATACAGGATTATTGTTGAGGTTGGAAGGATCAAATGAAGGAGTTTTTCAAGATGGGGAGAGACATGAGCATGTCCCATAGGCAATAAAAAGCTGAGGCTGTAACATATTACCAGTGATGACGTTTAACAAGTAGCATAAAAGATATCATTGAAGACATGCGTGAAGAAAGGGGAGCCATTCTAGTATAGAGAATGTGAAGTGACGTATGGCTAATACAGCATAGGTAATACAGTCGTGTCTTCAGAAGATTTACAGAAAGGCATAGCAAGCAGCCCTCCAGGGTAAGAAAATATAAAAGGGTTGTGATCAGGATCAATGGAAGGGAATACCAATGAGACCAGTAAAGATACATTCCCCAGTAGAAAGTCCAGTTCTTTAATTTCCCTTTTTAAAAAAAATTAATTTTTAATTTTCAATATTCATTTCCACAATATTTTAAATTTCCACTTTCTGTCACTCTAGCCTACTCCCTCTCATAATATTCTCATTGATGTTTCATTTATATGAGATCTCAATTCATGGATTCATTCCTTTGGACATGCTATTGCCTTTGTGTTCCATATAATTGTTATCCTCTTTCAAAGACAGATTGAAATCTAATACCCTCTTTCCTTAGGCAAGGCATTGATGGTATCCCTCCTACTTTTGTACTCTAAGACTGTAATCTAGTGATTCACACTGAACATTTATTATATTTTAGATTTATATTGTTTTATTTGTAATTGTAATTGTTTAATACAATTGAGAGCAGCTAGATTGTGCAGTGGATGCAGTGCTGGGCCTGAAGTCAGGAAGACTCATCTTGCTGAGTTTAAATTTGATCTCTGTGTGACCCTAGGCAAGTCACTTAACCTTGCTTGTCTCAGTTTCTCATCTGTAAATTGAACTGGAGAATAAAATGGCTATCTACTCTAGTATCTTTGCTGGGAAAACCCCAAATGGGATCGTGAAGAATTGGACACAACCGAAATGACTGAAAAACAACAAAAATATAATTGATATCTGCCTGTTATCTAAAGTAAAGATAGTCTGTGAGGCAGACCTTAACTATTGTAATTTACCAATGAAATAGCTCTGTATCTTAAACAAATAGATAAGTATTGATTCAACTGAATTCAGTAAACATTTGTTATGTATCTGTTATGTTCCCGGTACTGTGCTAAGTGCTGGGGATACAAATAAGAAAAAGAGACAGTCCCTGCACTCAAAAGAGCTTACAATCTCTAGTGGGGAAAGAAAATATGGAAGCTGTAAAGGGCGATGGGACCATCGGGATGCCACAGGGGTGCTGGGTGCAGGGCCATCTTGTTCTTTGGAATTGAAACCAAGCAGAGCTGTAGATGATTAACTTCATACAGCACCCATCGCAACGTCATATTGGGATGAATGCTTAATAACATTGATGATGAGGAGTTGAATTTCACTCCCCAGCTCAGAAACCAAACCCTAGAGGACTTAACCCTCTCATGTTCTGTCCTCTGGCTTAAGGGTCCTGCTTTCTTGATTGGTGGGTCCCTCACTTATGAGTACCAGGTACCAGGCTCCAGCCATATTTTCCTGGACAGACTCCTCAACAGTAGCAGTGCACTTTTGAATATTCTTCCCATTGTTTCCCTTCCTTTTCTAGTTCTTGAACAGTATTAATTATTAATTCCTGAAAGGACCTGTCACTGTACTCTCCTAGAGCACCACTCACCATCCCTGTAACTTTCCAAACCAAAATAGACTCCCTGACCTCTACTCTTTTACATGTGTTGTCTCCCTGGACTGGAATGGTCTTAGCTTTTATATTTGTATTAATGCTTTTTCATTTACTCATCCATTCAGGTCTATAAAACATGAATATTAAAAAGAAACACCTTAGGCAGCTTTTTAATGTTATTTAATATAATGTTTTTTTTTAAGAAGGATGGTAATATTTACTTTGGTTATTTTTTGCCATCTGTATTGCAATCTACAGTCTTTTTGACTTTTTCTTCATATAAAATTTTATTTTTTCTTTGTGTTCTATAGTGACCTGGCCTTATTTGTTTGTCTTTTATGATGTTCCTGCTTTTATCTTTAGGTTTTGATGTAGTTCTGAGAGTTCAGCCTCTCTCCTGATCTCCAATCTCATCACCAACTGTCTTTTGGACATTTCAGATTGTGTCCTGCAGCCATCTGAAACTCAACATGTCCAAAACGTATCCCACTATCTTTTCCCCAAACCCTCTGTATTATTGACAAGGGCTCTACCATTCTCATAGGTACATTCAGACTCATAAGCTTTGTGTCATTTTCAGCTCCTCATTTGAACTCGTATCATATATTCAAATTGTTGCTACATCTTGTTGTTTTTACCTTCACCAAGTCTCTTCTTTTTTCTCCTACAGCTACCACATTGGTGCAGGCCCTCATTACTTCACCTGAGGAGTGCTCTAGCCACTAGGCTGCTGGTTGGTTTCCCTTCATTACCTCTCTTTCCACACTAATCTCCACTTAGCTGTCAGGTTGAACTTCTTTCTTCCCATGTTTCCCCTCTCTTAAGCTTGTAGAGTGAATTTTTTAACCACAATGTAAGACTGTACTATCCCCACTAAATTTTATTTGATTCTTTTTTGCCTGATATTCTAAGCTACCAGGATCCTTTTGGATCCTCCTGTCTCTATCATCCAGTATATTGCTATCCTTTCTGATTTTTATGTCATTTGCAAATCTGATAAATCTGCTATGTATGCCTTTATCCAAATCAATAAAAACATTGAACAGCCCAGGGCCAAGCATAGATCTCTGGAGACTTTCCAAGTACGCATCCAGCTACTGCACTACTATGGGGGACCAGCTATTCAAATAATTCCAAATTCTACTTGTACTATCCTCTAGCCCACATCTTTGCCTCTTTTCCACAAGAGTAGCAGGAGAGATTTCATAAATACTTTGCTGAATCTTAAACTAATTATAGCTTCAACATTCTCATGGTCTAATAACTCTGACAAAAATGGAATTAAATATAGTCTGGGAGACCTATTCTTTTTTTTCGCTTTTTGCCCAAAGTCACACAGCTAGGTTTTGTTTGTGTTTGCATTAAGTGTCTGAGGCCCGATCCAAACTCAGGTCCTTCTGACTCCAGGGCCGACACTCTACTCACTGCGCCACCTAGCTGCCCCTTGGGAGACCTATTCTTGATGAACTGTGCTTTTTTTGTTGTTGTTGTTATCACTGCTTCCCTTTCTACATATTTACTTGCCACCCCTTTAAAAACACATTCCAGAATTTTTCCAGGAATCAAATTTAAGTTCATTGGCCTATCTGTGTTTTGTAGACTCCGTTCTGTCCCTCTTTTGAAAACGGGGACATTTGCTTTTCTTTAATCCTGCTGTGTCCTCATCTGATCCTGTGTAGTCCTTCACATTCACTGACTGACTCAGCAGCCACTTCTGCCAGCTCTGCTGGTACTTGAAGATGTAGTTCACCCAGGCCATAGATGTGAACTCAACCAAAGAGAGTTAACTGCTTCTTCCTGTTTCCTTAATTATATTGGGTTTCTGCTTCCTATTGGGTATAATCGTGATGACATAAATAGAATTATACTTATTAACCATGTTTAATATATATGTATATGTTAATCATCAGTAATACTTAACTTATGGTTTATAAAAAAAAGTCACTGATGAGTTACTGTACATGAAAAGTGGGGTAAAAGTTTTGTTTCCTTTTTCCCATTGTTCATTCCATCCATTACAGTCCTTCTTTATAACTTGACTAATGTCTAATGTGAAAGTATTTGCTGATCCTATACTTGATTGCATGCCGCCATTGGGGGGGAGGAGCGAGGAGAGGTTGGAAGAGAAAATTTGAAACTCAAGGGATCATGGAACTGAATCTTGTAAACTAAAAGTAAACAAACAAATTAATAAAGACCAAAAAAAAAAGACTTGGGGAAAAAATAGAAAAATGGGGTAAGAGAAGGCACTGTGACCTTATGTTTAGAGTGCTGGCCTTGGAGTCAGGAAGAGCTGACATCCCTCTGCGCTTATGTATTAGAGAGATTATGTCACCCTGGGCAAGTCGCTTAACCTTGCCAAGCCTCATCTTCTTCATCTGTAAAGTAGTAAAAATGATAACATCTACCTCACAGGATTGTTAATGAAGATCAAAGGAGATAATAGAAATAAAACATTGTAAAAACTTTAAAGTTCTACATAAATGTGAACTATTATTGTTACTAATGAGACCATGAATTATTATATCAAATGAGATAACATGTTAAATGCTTCACAAACCTATAAAGCACTATATAAAAGCTAGCTATTGTTATAAAAGAAGCGGGTTGGTTATGTCTTGTGAATGAGAGATGATAACTGGGCAACCTGTGGACTAGATTGGCACTCTTGAAATGTTAGAAGAATTAGAGCTAGCCCTTGGGGACATTGGGTAGTTGTATGATGAATTTATAAGAAAAAATGGACAAGAATCCCATAGGAAGACATGAGAAAGGATTGCTAGCTGCACTGATGGTGAGTATGCCCACATAAGCCTTAAATCATCCTCCAAAATGGGGGGCAAGGGAAGGGGAATCAGTATCTCAAACATCAAGGAGTCTTGCTTCTATTAGTATGACAGTCTTACATACATACAAAATTCCATTACAACAAAATCTATTGGACTTATGAATTGTTTTGTCATAGGGAAATTTTGTTAAAATCACTATTATTACATGTCAGATTCCAATTTTCTAGGACCTGGAAAGGAAGTCAGAGTTGATGTTCAGGCTTGCAAATTAGCAAGTGAATAGAAGTACCTACTCTCCTGACTACCTTTGCCTGTAGACTGTTTGAATACCACTGGCCCAGAGATTGGCAGGATTTGTGCTCAAGAGATGATTTGGAGTAACATGGACAGGATTAACTTTGAGCACAAATGTGAAGTAGGAAAAGTTTGTTTTCTGTATCATTCTATGTCCCTTGATGTTTTTTACTTTTCCTGATGCTCCTCCTCCTTATCCCTATACCATTCTTCAAGTACCCTTTATCACCCAGGTACCTAGCCTAGGCCCCATTCTTCCTTCTCCTGACTATTAGTTTTTGCCAAGACCATTTCTGATAATCAAGGTATTAACTCTGTTACCTTGTAGTGGTGTGGAGGTGGTCTTTAATCCTCAGAAACTATCAGTGGAGCACAAAATTTGGGAGATCCAGAAGAATTATATAGATGAAGTGCTCAACATGAAGCTGGAGAAAACTTAATTTGAACTCTCTCTCTAATGGTTATCTGTGTAACCATGGGCAAGTCATGTTAACTTCTCCAATCCCCAGTTTTATCATTTGTAACATGAGAGAAAAATAATATCTAGCTTACAGGGTTATTGTGATGATCAAATGAGACAATATAGGTAAAGTACTTTGCAAACCTGCATAAATATCAGTTATTACTTTATTATCAAGGAAGGAGCTAGGTATATGGCACAGTGACAGTTTCTTTGTCGTCCAAGTTAGCCTAACCAAGTTTGAAGAGATTGGTTACCAGAAGAATGGCTTACCAGGTAGTCATTTTTTTTTTTTGGTGATGGCGCCTCACCCATTAAGATGTGGAAGTGTTGTAATTTGCTTCAGTGGATGGAATAATAATAGTAATTATCAGTGATACTTATGTAGCACTTTAAGATTAATAAAGTTAATGTTTCTGTCCAGTGAAGTGTTTTGGACTTAATCGGGGCTTCACAGAAAAATTAAAGTTATTTAAATCTGAAAAACAGCCCTTTATTTGGCACATTTCAACTTATACAAGAGAGACTGTGTGACATAACTTGGAAAACTCGATAGTGGGTGCACCTCTAGGGGTACAGAGGCATGGAGGGAGATGTAGAGAAAAATATTAGGAAAGCTTTTACCCTGCTAAGCTAGCATAGCAGCTGACACCTTTCATAGTTCAGAAGATCTGGTATCTCATTTGATCCTCACAAGAACTCCAAGAGTTGAGGTAGTAAAAGTATTGTTATCTCCTACCCCTGGGCTTCTGGGCTTTGGATTGGGGAATGGTCAACTTATCTTCTTATCTTGTTTGAACTCAGACTCACTCTTGATCTTCCCTGTTGTATTGCCTTACATAGATTCTCCCCTCCCCTCCCCTCCCCTCCCCTCCTCTCCTCTCCTCTCCTCTCCTCTCCTCTCCTCTCCTCTCCTCTCCCCTCTCCTCCCCTCCCTTTTCCTAAACTCCCCAGTACTACTTCTGAGAATGGTGATCAAATACACATTACCATTTCTTGAAAGTTGCCCTAGGTCTCTAATCACCATCTCTGTGACTTCCCATTCTAAAACAATCCTTCCTGGTCACTATTCCTCTATATGTGTTGGCTTCCCCTATTAGAATGCAAGCTCCTTGAGGAGGGGAGGGACTATCTTGCCTTCTTATGTTTATATCCTCTGCACTTCACAAGGTACCTAGCATTTAGTAAATACTTGATGAATTATTTATCCGTGCATTCATTCATCTGAATTTTACAAATCCTTGAGTTCTATATTTAGAGATGGAAAGGTCTGTAGAAATTATCTAGTTCAATCAGTCCTTCCGTAAATATTTCTTAAGCTCTCACTAGGTACCAGGCACTGTGCTAAGCACTGGGGATACAAAAAAAGACAATTGCTTTCAAGCAGCTCACAATTTAATGGGGAGGGGAGACCACATGCAAACAAGCTATTTACAGGAATAGGAAATAATTAAGAAAGAGATCCCTGGGATGACTTCTTGGTTGTGAGCCAGAGGGACTGTGAGGATAGTTCAACTTCCTCCTTTTGTAGAGGACAGGCTTGCGGATATGTTGTGTGACTTGCCCGAAGTCATGTGGCTATTAAGTGACAGAGCCTTCTAATGCTACAATTGCCCTGGTAAAACCATAGATCTTTGGAAGCATTGAAATTATAAAGGGGAGACCCTACTCAGAACTCAGTAAGGCCCTTCCCAGGAAGACTTGCATTTGAGTGCAAGGAGGCTGTTTCCCCTCACCTCTTCTTGACTGTCAAGTGTGCTCTACACC
Organism: Gymnobelideus leadbeateri; assembly: GCA_011680675.1. Taxonomy (NCBI): domain Eukaryota; kingdom Metazoa; phylum Chordata; class Mammalia; order Diprotodontia; family Petauridae; genus Gymnobelideus; species Gymnobelideus leadbeateri. Next base: position 157,434 of record WOXC01000611.1, on the reverse strand, counting down.
AGGCAACCTTAGGCGTGAAGGGGGTAGTCCTAATGGCCTCCGCTAAGGTGTGTGATTGATTTGTCACATATCAAAGTAACTAATGGGGGTAATTGACCTGTGAATGTTCATCACCTTTTCTCAGCCTCTCCAATTGCTTATGAATCAGTCATCCCACCCCTCAACCCCTTCACAAATTGAAGACTTGTTAGTCATTCATTTTGATACTTAAATGGATCTGTGCTCTCATCAGCATTCCCCCTACACACAAACACACACACACATCTGTAGGCAAGTTATTTATAACTCATCTGTGCCTTCTAGTTTTGTGCAATTCTTGACTTTCCATTCTTCATAGAAGATGTAACAAATTCAATGGAAGACCTCTGTCTAGGTCTTTTAATATATTATTGATACCAGCATACCAATTGGGCTGTCCATCCATTATTAGGCTTTCCTTCCTACTGCATGACTAATCTTTTACTTTTCTCATCATACACATCCTTCTCAGTACAAATAATCATAGGTAATATGCTGTATCCTGTTTATGCTCACCATTTCCCTTTGGGTCACATGCAATTTTTATTACAGTTTGCTACCTCAGTCCATGCCACAAGGGTCATCTAATCCAGTGTTGTCAAACTCAGATAGAAACAGGGGCCATTAAACTGTATATAAGGATTTACAGACCATGTGTTGACTTAGAAAACCACATATTGACATTATCTGTGTTCTACTGTATTTGTATTTATTTTGTTACACATCTCCCAGTTATACTTTAATCTGGTTTGGGCTGCACTCTGGAGTGTTGCCAGCAGTTTGACACTGATCTAATCTATGGCTTTATGTGTTTGTGACATTGAATGATTTGGAGGTTTTTCAGATTCATCAAAAACATAAATAAAAGGCATTTTGCCATAGCCATTTCAACATGCAGAAGAATTGTTCACATTAACATCTGAAAAATCAGTTTGCCAAATTTTAGGATTTTGAAAGCTGCAGTGGGGATGAACTATACTGAAGTTTTGTTGAAAGCAGGAAAAGAAAGTGTCATTATTCGACACTTGTCAAATAAAGCAGTTTTGGTCAGCAACCAATGAGCTACAGATTTCTTTTTCAAAGAGGAAAAAAGGTAATAAAAAAAGGAATCTGCAAGCACAGTTTTTAAAAGAAATAATGACCATTAAAGGGAAAGTTTCATTCAAATCATTTGTCTGCTTTAGTAAGTTATCTTTAAAACTAACTTACTAGCAAAAATAATCTTTCATCTGTTATTTCTTAACTTTAATTATTGTTTATAGTATTTTAATCCAGTTGTGTTTCCTGGTATTATGTTAATAGGAAGCATATTCTGCCATAATTTGTCTCTGACTGAGTCATGAAATCATAATTGGCTTCAGCAGACAAAACATTTTTCCTTTCTTCAAACATGGAAGTTGGGTGAATAGCAGTCACTTAATGTATTTTGAATCTCAAACGCTCAGTAATGTCTTTCGTACAACGTTAAGAAAACTACGTTCCTAAGTTAAATTGGCTCTAGAGTAGGAAGAGACTTTACAGGTCAGCCAGCTCGGCCATCTCGCTTTACAGATGACGACACTGAAGCCTAGAGACACGAGTGACTTGCCCAAGTCGTACAGCCTGTGGTGGAGACCGAATTTGCACTGAAGTCCTGATTCCCAGAGCTAGTGAGTTCTCCTCTGGTACTACTTAATCGACTGTTTGGGATCTACAACTTGGTAGTAATACACACTGCATATTTTCAGGGCACTTAAATATTCCTTTGTTATTGTCATTCAGTTATTTTTAGTCATGTCTGATTCTTCATGACTCCATTAAGGGTTTTCTTGGCAAAGGTGCTAAAGTGGTTTACACTTCTTTCTCCAGTTCATTTTACAAATGAGGAAACTGAGGCAAACGGGGCAAATGACTTGTCCCATGTCACACAATTAGTAAGTGTGTGAGGCCAAATTTGAACTCAGGTCTTCATGACTCCAGGTCTAGTTCTCTATCCGTTGTGCCACCTAGCTGCCTTAAGTATTTGTTGCAGGTATATAATTTTGTATGCAGCATTTCCTGCCTTCTCTGAATGGCCTCTATTTGTATGAAGTATAGGATGTAATGTGGGAGGGGATGAGAACATTAAAAAACTTAGGTCTGCACTAATCTGAATAGTGTCTGAGTGAACTTTGTATTTGACTATATATATAGTCATTAACATTTTTTTGACAAGGTAATTAGAATGATAGTGATCAAGGAAACTCCGTAAACATACATACATACATATATACTGTGTATTCATGTGTGTATATATATACACATACAAGTATATATGTATGTATATATTATATGTATGTATATATGTTTGTATGTATATATATAATCAGTTTAGGGTAGGGTATAATGGGAGTAAAGGGAAGATCTAGGCAAAAGTGACCTAGGAAAATTTGAGTAAGGAGGAAATATTTTTTTTAAATTTTTTTTTTTAAGCAATTGGGGTTAAGTAACTTGCTCAAGGTTACACGGCTAGTCATTATTTATGCGTGGGTGCTCATTTTCTGAGGCCGGATCTGATCTCGGGTCATCCCAACTCCAAGGCCGGCGCTCTTACTCACTGCGCCACCTAGCCGCCCCTTTTAGGGCCATTGGGGTTAAGTAACTTGCCCAAGGTCACACAGCTAGGTTTTTGTTTGTGTGGGTTAAGTGTCTGAGGCCGGATCCGAACTCAGGTCCTTCTGACTCCAGGGCCGGCGCTCTACTCACTGCGCCACCTAGCCGCCCCGAGGAGGAAATATTTTAAGCTGGGAAGATTTTCCTTCATAGGAAAAGAAGAATTCTGAAAGGTGGAGTTGAGGAGGGAATGTATTCCAGGTATAGGGGAAGCCCATCATGAATATATGGAAGCAAGAGATAGTAATGTCAGGATCAGGTACTATTTAGCATTATAATTTATCTGCAACAGAGATTGTGGACAAGATAGAGAGAAGGAGATGAGATGACAGGACCACTAGCGGAGTGCTGATGATGGTCTCTGCTTGTCTGGAGAGTTAGCATAATAGTGGAATGGCATAGGTGTCTGGTTCTGTGATCTCAGGCTGCATTTATAGAACATGATGTTTACAACAAAGGCAATGAGTGTTCCAATGACCTATGTCATGATCAGACCACATATAAAGTGTTTTTAGTTCTGGGGACCCATTAATATTTTTAAAAAATTGATGCCATCTTTTGTTTTCATGTCACCTTTATTTCTGAAAGTAGTCCTCTTCCTTCCCACAGTGAGCCATCACTTTTAACAAAGAGTAAAACAAGAGAAAAAAAAAAACATTTCAGCAAAACTAATCAACACATCTATTTACTCTGACAGTATATGCAGTATTTCATACCTCTAGTCTCCCATCCCTGCAAAGAAGGGAGGGAGCTACATTTTTAAATCTTTTTAGGGACAAGCTTGTTCATTATATTTATGCACCGTTCAGGTTTTCCCCCACTGATATTATTGTCATTGCATTTGTTGTTTTCTTGGTTCTACTTACTTCACTCTATCAGTTCCTGTAATTCATTTTATTCCTCTATTAATTCATCATATCTATTGCTTGTTATAGTATAGTAGTAGTGTTAGATTACTTCATGTAAGTCAGTTTATTTAGCTATTCCCCAATCAGTGTACGTTTACTTTGTTTCCATTTCTTTGCTTCTACAGAGAGAGCTGCTGTTAATATTTTGGTCTGTGTGTTAACCTTTCTCCCTTAGCCTCTTGGGAGCATGTGCCTAGTGTGTACAGTGAGGATCTCCAAAAATATGAACATTTTAGTTACTTTATCAGAATAATTCCAAATTGCTTTCCATAATGATTGTGCCAATTCACACCTCCCCTAATTTTATATTAATGCACCTCTGGCCTGATTCCAACATTGATTATTCTCATGTTTAGGTTTTTTTTAATGGTGCCAATTTTAAATAGATTTTATTCTGCAGGACTAGAATCACCTTTCTACTTGTTTACAATACTGATAAAATGTAACGTTGTTTACTCCCCCTTTACACATTCAAGTATTCAGAATACCCAGATTTTCACAGTTGCTTAAATGTTACTTTTAAATTGCTACTGCTGGGGCGGCTAGGTGACACAGTGAGTAAGAGCACGGGCCTCGGAGTCGGGATGACCCGGGATCGAAACCAGCCTCAGAAAATGAGCACCCACACATAAATAATGACTAGCTGTGTAACCTTGAGCAAGTTACTTAACCCCAATTGCTAGTAAAAAAAATTGCTACTGCCTTGGCTACAAATTTGAGTCCTTCAATTTTTGGAAGACTGTGGAATGCTCTTTTTTTCTGGTATGATTAGTCAATCTCTTCAATGGTGAGTCCAAAAGAAGCACCTCCAGATGGAGCTGCTCCATCCCCTGGGAATCTACAGGGCATGCCTCCTGGCATGCCCCCTACACTCTGGTACAGCTTAGTAATGATGGGGTTGTATTCTAATTCTTTCTGCTGATGCTCAAATTCTTCATTTTCAGCAGTCTGGTTCTTATCCAGCCAGTTGATTATTTCATTACACTTGTCAAGGATCTTCTGTTTGTCTTCATTATCAATTTTGCCTTGCAGTTTTTCATTCTCCATGGTACCTTCATGTTGAAAGCATAAGATTTAAGAGAATTCTAAGAAGATACCTTGTCTCTCTACTTCTCATCCTCAGCCTTCTATTTCTCAGCCTCCTGGACCATATGCCCAATGTCTTCTTTGCTTAGACAACCTTTATCATTGATGCTGGTGATCTTGTTCTCTTATCCACAGCAGAAACATTGAGGATGCCATTTGCATCAATGTCAAATGTTACTTCAATCTGAGGAACACCTGGGTGCTGGGGGGTGGGGGGTGGGATTTCTGTGAGCTCAAACTCGCCAGACAAGTTGTTATCCATCGTCATTGCTCTCTTACTGGTTGTCTGAATAGGTGGTAAAAGTCTGTGTCTGCTTGGTGGGGATGGTGGTATTACATTTGATCATAACTGTCATAACTCCACCAGTGGTTTCAATTCCAAGGGAAAGAGGAATGACATCCAACAGCAGCAAGTCCCACACATTTTCAGATTTATCTCCAGACAAAATGGTACCCTGAACAGCTGCTCCACAGGCAATAACCTCATCAGGATTAATTCTCTTGTTGGCCTCCTTGCCATTGAAGAAGTCTTGCAGAAGCTTCTGGATTTTGGGGATGCAAGTGGAACCACCCACCAGGATGATGTCATGAATCTGTTATTTATCTAGCTTGGCATCTCCTAAGGCCTTTCCCACAGGATCCAGTGTGCCATGAAAGAGATCATCACTCTTTGGAAGAGGCTTGGGTGATTGATGTGTAGAGGGAGTCAGAGGGAGTCAGTTTCAATACTGGCCTGTGTTTTGGAAGAGATTATACACTTTGCATGTTCACAAGTGGTCCACAGATGGGAAACAGCCATCTTGTGATCATTGATGTCCTTCTTGTGCTTTCACCTGAACTCGGCAATGAAATGGTTGACTGTTTGGTTGTCAAAGTCCTCTCCACTCAAGTGGTGTCCCCAGCTGTGGACTTGATGTCAGAGAGGGTAAGAATGGAGATATTAAAAGTACTACCTCCAAAGTAAATAATCAACACATTTCTCTCGGCACCAACTTTTTTGTCCAAGTCATAAGCAATAGGAGCAACAATTGGCTCACTAAAGATTCGGAGCACATTGAGACCAGTGATGGGTCCAGCATCTCTGGTGGTCTGATGTTGGGAATCATTGAAATAGGCTGGTACTGTGACTGCAGCATTTGTGATAATCTTCCCAAGGTAACTGTAGTCAATTTCTTTCATCTTGGCCAAGACCATAGAAGATACTTCTCAAAAGAAGCTTTTGGTCTCCCTTTTGTACTCCACTTGGACTGTAGGCCTGCCCCTGTCATTCACACCATGAAAGGTCAATGTTTCATGTCTGACTGTACAATTGCATCATCAGATCTGCAACCAATCAGATGTTTGGCATCAAGAACTGTGTTAGTGGAGTTCATTACAACTTGATTCTTTGTAGCATTACCGATTAAACATTCTATGTTGGTAAAGACAACGTAGCTTGGGGTAGTTCTATTTCCATGGTCATTAGCAATTATCTCTACCTTCCCATGTCGAAAGACTCTCAAACAGGAGTAAGTGGTGCCAAGATCATTGCCAACTGTGGGTCCCTTTGACATAGTTGGTGGAGAGTTGGGGGTCATAGCTGACCACTGTGGAGAAAGAAAGACTGCCTCTGTGCTGAGTCTTAAGTTTTTAGAATAAAATTTTATTTATGTCTTGTCTGTATATCACTTCTATTTCCCAATTTACCCCTTATAATGGAATAATGAGAAAATAAAGTTGTCTTTCTCTTTTTATCAAAAATATTTCTCACAGTGATCACAAAAAAACCCCAAACAAGCCCTATACCATTATAGTATTTTAAAAAATCTTGTCCATTTCATATCTGTATATTTTTATTTATATTTTGAAAAATTGAATATTACAGGTTCTGTTTTTTTGAGTAATAGAATTTGTGAATAATTGTTTACAACTGCACTGAATCAGTGAACAAATAGGACTTTGTATGGTGATTTAACTTATATTACAGCATAATGGAAGATAACATAAATCAGGAGTCATTATTTACTTTCATATTAAATTGAGTTAGTGAAGTTAACTTGACTTCTATTTTTCGTATTATAGTTATAGCCTACCTCTATTACATGGGTATTATAAGGGATCACTATTATTCTTTTACTTGCCTTTATTTGGTAAAGAAGTACTGAAGCCTTTTAATTGTATTAATGCCATCAGCACAAATTGGGTGGTTTTTTATAATACATTATGTGAACTTTGCATAGAATTCTGTAAGTTTAGTTCATTTTAATAGGAACTATTTTAGGAATATAAAAAAATAAAATTTTGGTTTGTTTGTTTTTAATCAAGATTACCAAAAAATACCAACCTCTTGCTTTATTCTCCTTCATCTAGAATGCAGGGCACATAATGGGCTATGCCCTTCCAATTTAGAATTTTCTTATTGATGTGGGTTCTTCAGTTACAGTACAGAACACCATGATGTATGCCAGATCACATTTGGGACTTCCTTTTTTTTTTGCAGCATGAAAATTCATCTACTTAACAGGAGGCTAGAGGAGGAAGTGACACTAATGTTAAGAGGCAAGGCTAAGACTCTTCCTTCCTGTCTCCATGATAACAGTGCTGCATTGATTCCTCCCCCCTCCCCCTTCAAAAACAAAGGACAAACACTACACAGTCCTCCACCCCCATGCCCCATAAGAGACTTCTCAGTTGGGGAGGCAAAAAAGATGTCAGAAATTGCTTTGCTCCTTAGGGTATGAGAATGTATATAGGAAGCTCGGGGATATATGGGGGAGAGCCCCTAGAACATATTGCTCCTCCCACCATGATTTCTTTCCCTCTGCCAGGCCTTATGCTACTCTCCACAGGCCAAACCCACAGTAGGAATGAATGACAGTAGTAGAAGTAGCAATCCTACTATATGTGTCTTCCCCTGGGTTTGCCTAAAGAGGAAGGTGGGGGTGTTGTAGCCATGTATAGTCTCTGGCAAGGAAAGTGGTACAGTCATAAGATGTAGAGTAATAACTTGTAGTAAGGAATAGGAAGAAGGCAATTTATTAAGTGGGGCTTTGCTGGCATTAGAAAACCTGATGCTCTCTGGTACTTAAAGTCTATTACAATTTCTTACCATAGTGAAGGCTTAACTGCTGTTATATGTTCCTCTTCTAGTCTCATAAATACAAAAATCCTTATGGAAACACCAGCCTAAATGTACTTGTTGAGATTTAAAAATTTCCCTTTTTTCCATTTCTCATATATTCTTACAGTTTTTTCTTTATTTACAGCAAAAATTATTCTATTATATATATATGTATCAATGTATGCTTCCTATGTTTGTCCATAGACATTGAATAGTTACAGATGACTCTACCAGCTTTATTAAAGACTCTGTTATTAGTGTTTTGCATTTCTTTATATCACTAACATTCCCAGGATATGTTCTTTAATTTGCCTTAAATATTTCCATTTTACTTACATTTAAACATTCTTACCTCAAAGTCTGTACTGTAGCTATACATTTTTAATTATATTTCATGAAAACAGTAAATAGAAGCTAATGTTATAAAGAGCCATTCCCCCCGGTCTCCCCCACCCCTGCCCCAATACACAAGAAAAGCCAGCCTTTTACCTTTGGCATAAAATAGAGTATCTTCCAACCATGCTCATTCTTGTCTCTGTGCTCCACTTCCTTTTTCTTCCAAACTCTGTCTCCACCTGGAGACTGGAATACTCTTTTCTACCATTCATGTAGTATCTATTTTTTAAGTGTTAACTCCCCATAAGCCCTGAAAACTTCAGCTCACATTGATTTTTTTTTTATTCTGCATTTATAGTAAGTAGGGAGCAATTTAGTATTTCATTGATCTCTCATGAACAGCTTCTGAAGTTATTTCTAAAAGAAGAGTTCCAAACACTTTCTGAACAGTGTCAGCCTCATCCATACACATATTTCATTCTGCAGTGTACATCATTCATTTTTCTATAGGGAAGTGGTTAGCATATTTATTGCATGGTGAAGTTTTGGGAACCGTGGTACACTGATCAGAGTTCCCAAGTTGTTCAAAGTGGTTAGTCTTTACAATATTGTTGTCATTGTATAACTTATTCTCCTGGTACTATTCACTTTATTCTGCATCAGTTCACATAAGTCTTCCCAGCTTTCTCTGAAAACATCCCTTTCATTATTTCGTATAGCACAAAAGTATTCTATCATGTTTATATATGATCCCTTGTTAAGCCATTCTCTATTTGATTCCTTCAGAGTCCCATTCCTTGCCATTTCAAAAAGAGGTATACATCCCTAGAGTTTATTTTGCTTAGAACTAATCCCTTCCTTAATCTATCCTCCCTCTGTTTCTTCCTTCTCCCCTTTCCCTCCTATTTCCATGTTATATTTCTGTGCTCAGTCATATGTGTATGTGTATATGTATGTATGTATGTGTATTCTTCCCTTCTTTTACCAGTTCAGATGAGAGTGAGGCTCAAGTGTCATGTTCCCTCACTTGTCTTCCTTGTTTGTATAGATTTTTATTTGCACATCCCAAGTATTTGAGATAATTTTCCTTAACCTTCCTTTTTCCTTTCCTTCCCTCCCTCAGTGTATTCTTCTTTCCCTCCTTCCAATCTTCTAGATGGTCAAGATGTAACAGGACTATTTCCAGATCTTCTCTCTCGCTAGACTCTCTCTATGACCCCTGATGATGATAAGGTTTAGAGGAGACATGTTTCCCATCCCCATATTTGAATGTAAGTAGTTTTATTTTTGTTTAATCCATTCTGATTATTCTTTAATCCTTCCTTTTTATTTTTCTCTTAATTCCTGTGTTTGAAAGTTTCTAAGCTGCTTTGATCTTTTTATCAGGAATGCTTGGAAGTCTTCTATTTCATTAAAGACACATTTTCTCCCCTTTAGGATTATATTTTGTTTTTCTGTATTTCTAGCTGTAAACATTTATCTTTTGCCTTTTGGAGTATTGAATTCCAAACTCTCTACTTCTTTACAGTGGTAGCTGCTAAATCACATGTGATCCTGATTGTGGCTCCTTGGTACTTCAGTTCTTTCTTTCTGGCTGCTTGTAATATTTTTTATTTGACTTGGAATCTCTGGGTTTTGTCTGTAATGTTCCTGAGGGTATTAATTTCTGAGTTGTCCTTCAGGAAGTAACCAGTGGATTCTTTTCTATTTACATTTTGCCCTCTGGTTCTAAGAGATCTGATCAATTTTCTTTTTAAGATTTCTTGAAATATGATATCTAGGGTATAGGCACTGGGGTATAGAGATCCATCCTGCCCTACTGGGAAGTTGGAGGTGGGCTGGGGGAGACTATAGGAGAGAGCAGATTGGAGGAGGGGGTATACAGTGGGATCACTGTTTTGGGGTGGTGGGTAGGGGAAAGACAGGCAGAAAATTTGTAACTCAAAATTTTGTGGAAATGAATGATGTAAACTAAAAATAAACATAAATTTTAATTTAAAAAATGATATCTAGGGTCTTTTTTTGGTCATAGCTTTCAGTGATTCTCCAGTTACCTTTCCTTGATCTGCTTTCCAGGTCAGTTGTTTTTGTCATGAGGTTTTATATTTTCTTCTTTTTTTCCAGTCTTTTGACTTTGTTTTACTATTTCTTGTTATATCATGAAATCATTGGCTTTTATTTGGTCCATTCTAGTTTCTAGGGAGTTTGTTTTTGGGTAAGGTTTTTATATATATATATATCTTATGCCAAATAGCTAATTTCCTTTTGAATTACTTCTTCCTTAGCTTTCTTTTCATGTGTTTTTTTCTCTAGCTCTGTCATTTAATTTATAAAAACATTTAAAACTTTTTAAAAAAACAATTCTTGCTGTATCTTTTTTAAGAATTCTAGGGGGCAGCTAGGTGGCACAGTGAATAGAGTACCAGCCCTGGAGTCAGGAGGACCTGCGTTCAAATCCAGCCTCAGCACTTAACACCTATTAGCTGTGTGACCTTGGGCAAGTCATTTAACCCCAAATAGCCCTGCCTTCCCCTCTCCAAAAAGCAAAAAAAAAAAAATCTAGTTGGATTTGTGTCCAAGCTATATTTTTCTTTGAGACTGTTTGCTTGTAGATGTTTTGGAGTCATCATCTTATTGTTTTATGTATTGAACATCCCTGTCACCATAGTGGAATTATTTTTTTTAATTTGCTCTTTCCTCTAGCTTACTTTCTCATTTTGGGCTTGATGTTAGACCCAGGCTCTGTGCATTTCTGGAGGGAAGGTCTGGATTGGTCCTTTGGCTGCTTTCTTGGGGTACTGAATGTTGTGTTTTTCTAGTTTTGAGGGATAGTTCAGACTAAGCACCTACAAGCTTTCAGTAATTCCCAAGTTGCCCAATCCTGGGCTAAGTTTGATCATTGCTTCTTTTTGCTGAGCTCTGCAAGTTCATTACCTGGTTTTGGGTCTGAGTCTCTGAGCAATAGTTTTCTGCTGCAGGAATCAGTTCCTTTTAGCCCACTGGGAAGCTCTGCTAGTTCAAGTGACAGAACTGCAGGCTCCACTTTGGTCTGGTATTCTTGACTTGGTTATTTCTCTGCCAGCTTCAGACAAGTCTAGAAGTTGGAACTGACACCCTGCTCTTCTCCGAGGGTTCTGAGTTGCACTGTAGCTGCTATTTCTGAGCTTGCTTCTTGTGTGGTACATAGGATAGGTCCCTTTCACACTCTGCCTCAAATCTGAAACCCAGCACTGACTAGTGAGCAGCATACCTTCCAGTTGGTATCTGTTTCCACTCCCCATGGGAGGGCGCAATATAAATCTTGGACATCCACTTACCCAGGAATACAATCTCTTCCTTGTTCTGGAGTGCATTCACTGTCTTCCTTCTGGCTAAACCTTGTCTCCAGTATCCACAGACCTTTCTCTCTGTCTCCCTCTGCCAACCTGGAGTGGAAGAATAACTTACTGGTTTGTTTTTTTCTTGAATTTCTCCATCAAGATTTTGGTCTGGTGCATTTTCTAGATCTGTTTGTAGGAGTTTTGGGGGATAGTAAGGAACATGGGTATACTTCTTCTTGCTACATTTTTGTCTTGGCTCCACTGACTTGTCCTTTTTTTTAAAAATATTTTTATTCTGAACCTAAATAATGAATGAATAAAATGAACATTTCCTTATACATGGCAGAATTAAAAAAGAGGATTGTGCATAAAACTGTTAACCTCTATTTTATCTTGCTTGCTTAAAAGAAAGTATATAATTGTGAGATTTTCAGGGTCCTTACTAGTTGTTTTGTTGTTGTTCAGTCAGTCATGTATGACTCTTTGTGACCCTATGGACCATAACATGCCAGGCCCTTCTATCCCCTACTATCTCCTGAAGTCTGTCCAAACCCTATCTATCCATCTCATCCTCTGCTGTCCCCTTTTCATTTTGCCTTCATTTTTTTCCCAGTGCCAGGGTCTTTTCCAGTGAGTCATATCTTCTCATTATGTGGCTCTGGTATTTAAGATTCAGCTTCAGTATGTGACCTTCCAGTGAATGACCTGAGTTAATTTCTTTAAGTTTTGAGTGATTTGATCTCCTTCCTGTTCTTAGGACTCTTAAAAGTCTTCTCCAGCACCCTAATTCGAAAGCATAAATTCTGTGTCTTACATACTAACCTATTCCACTGATCTGTCACTCTATTTATTAGCCAGTACCAAATAGCTTTGATGATTGCCACTTTATAATATAGTTTTAGATCTGGTATGGCTAGGCCACCTTCCTTTGCATTTTTTTCATTAATTCCTTTGATATTCTTGACCTTTTGTTCTTCCAGATTAATTTTGTTATTATTTTTTCTAGCTCTATAAAATAATTTTTGGTAGTTTGATTGGTATGGTACTAAATATATAAATTAATTTAGGTGGAATTGTCACTGTCATTATAATATTAGCTCGGCCTACCCATGAGCAATTGATATTTTTCCAGTTGTGTAGATCTGACTTTATTTGTGTGAAAAATGTCTTGTAATTATGTTCATATAGTTCCTGGGTTTGTCTTGACAGGTAGGCTTCCAAATATTTTACATTATCTATAGTTATTTTAAATGGAGCTTCTCTTTTAATCTCTTGCTGCTGGGCTTTGTTGGTAATTTGTAGAAATGATAATGATTTAATGTAGGTTTATTTTATATTTTGCAACTTTGGTAAAGTTGTTTCAAGTTGATTCTCTAGGATTCTCTAAGTATACCATCATATCCCCAGCAGAGAGTAATAGCTTTGTTTCCTCATTGCCTATTCAAATATTGCCTATTCTTTTTCTTCTCTTATTGCTAAAGCTAAAATTAAATAATGGTGGTGATAATATGCTTCCTTATTTTACCCCTGATCTTATTGGGAATGCTAACTTGTCCCCATTACATAAAATGCTTTATGATGGTTTTAGATAGATACTGCTTAACATTTTAAGGAAAACTCCATTTATTCCTATGCTCTCTAAGTGTTTTTAATAGGAATGGGTGCTGTATTTTGTCAAAAGCTTTTTCTGCATCTATTGAGATAGTCATATGATTTCCATTAGTTTTATTATTGATATGGTCAGTTATGCTGATAGTTTTCCTAATATTGAACCAGCCCTGCATTCCTGGTATAAATCCCACCTGGTCTTAGGGTATTATCCTTATGATACTATAATCTCTTTACTTATATTGTATTTGAAATTTTTGTATCAATATTCATTAGGGAAATTAGTCTACAGTTTTCTCTGTTTTGGCTCTTCTTGGTTTAGGTATCAGCACCATATTTGTGTCATAAAAATAATTTGGTAGGACTCCACATATTTTTCCAAATAGTTTATGTAGTATTGGAATTAATTATTATTTCAATGTTTGGTAGAATTCACTTGTAAATCCATCTGGCCCTGGAGATTTTTTTCTTAGGTAGTTCATTGATGGCTTGTTCGATTTCTTTTTCTAAAATGGAGTTATTTAAGTATTTTATTTCTTCTGTTAATCTGGGCAATTTATATTTTTGTAAATATTCATCCATTTCACTTAGATTGTCAGATTTATTGACATACAGTTGGGCAAAATAGCTCATAATTATTGCTTTAATTTCCTCTTTATTGGTGGTGAATTCACCCTTTTCATTTTTGATACTCATAATTTGATTTTCTTCTTTTTTTTTAATCAAATTAACCAAAGGTTTATCTATTTTATTGTTTTTTTTTTTATAAAACCAGCTCTTAGTTTTATTTATTAGTTCAATAGTTTTCTTATTTTCAATTTTATTAATCTCTCCTTTGATTTTCAGAATTTCTGATTTGGTGTTAAATTGGGGTTTTTAATTTGTTCTTTTTCTAGCTTTTTAAATTGCATTCCCAATTCATTGATCTCCTGTATCTCTTATTTTATTTATGTAAGCAGTTAGAGATATAAAATTTCTGCTAAGAACTGCTTTGGTTGTATTCAATAAGTTTTGGTATCTTGTCTATTGTCATTCTTTTTGATGAAATTATTGATTTGTTTGATGATTTGTTGTTTGACCCACTCTTTTTTTTAAAGTTAGATTATTTAGTTTCCATTAGTTTTTAGCCTATCTTTCCTTGGTCCTTTATTACATGTAATTTTTATTGCATCATGAGCTGAAAAAGATGCATTTAATATTTCTTCCTTTCTGCATTTTGATTGTAAGGTTTTTTTATGCCCTAATACATGGTCAGTTTTTGTGTAGGGGCCATGTACTGCTGAGAAAAAGGTATATTCCTTTCTAACCTCATCCTGTTTTTTTCCAGAGGCCTTTCATGTTTAACTTTTCTAAAATTCTATTCACCTCCTTAACTTCTTTCTTGCTTATTTTGTAATTAGATTTATCTGGTTCTAAGAGGGGGAGGTTGAGGTACCCCACTAGTATAATTTTGCTATCTATTTTTTCCTATAACTCACTTAACTTCTCCTTTAAGAATTTGGATGCTATATGACTTGGGTGCATATGTTTAATATTTATATTACTTCATTGTCTATGGCACCTTTTAGCAAGATGTAGTTTCTTTCCTTATTTCTTTTAATTAGATCTATTTTTGCTTTTGCTTTGTCTAAGATCAGGATTGCTACCCCTGCTTTTTTTACTTCAGCAGAAGCATAATGTATTCTGCTCCAACCTTTTACCTTTACTTCTTATGTATCTCTTGCTTCAAATGTGTTTCTTGTAAACAGTGTATTGTAGGATTCTGATTTTTAATCCATTCTGCTATCCACTTCTATGTTATGGGAGAGTTCATCCTATTCATGTTTACAATTATGATTATTGTGTATTTTCTTCCATCTGATTTTCCCTCCTTTTTATACTTTTCTCTTTCCTTTCACCCTGTTTCTTCTCAACAGCTTCGCTTCTGAACACCATGTCCCTCAGTCTACCCTCCCTTCTATCAGCTCCCACTTTCCCCTCCTATTTCTGCCCTTCCTTCTGTCCTCCCTTCTTTCATTCCTCCCTTTTCTTTCCCCTTCCCCTCCTATTTCCTAGTAGGGTAAGATAAATTTCTGTATCCAACCGAGTATATATGTTATTCCCTCCTTGAGCCAGATTTAATGAGAGTAAGGTTCAATCAGGACTCACCCCTTCCCTTTCCCTCTAGGTCTTTTGAATCTCTTCATGTGATATAGTTTACCCTATTCTGCCCCTCCCTTTCCTCTTCTCCCAGTACAGTCCTTTTTTTCACCCCTTAATTTTTTTTAATATCATCACATCAAAGTCAACTTATACCTGTACCCTCTGCCTATGTATACTTCTTCTAACTCCCCTTATAGAGATACAGTTCTCTAGAGTTATAAGTATCATCTTCCCTTATAGGAAAAACAATTTAAATCTTATTGAATAACATTTTTCTTTCCTGTTTATCTTTTTAGGCTTCTCTTGAATCTTGTATTTGAAGACCATATTTTCTGTTCAGCTCTGGTTTTTTCATCAGGAAAGTTTGGAAATTCCCCATTTCATTGAAGATCCATCTTTTCTCCTGAAATATTATACTCAGTTTTTCTGGGTAGTTGATTTTTGGTTGTAATCTAAACTCATTTGCTTTCTGGAATATTATATTCCTAGCCCCTCTGATCCTTTAATGTAGAAGCTGGTAAATCCTGTGTAATCCTGACTGTGGCTCCTTGATGTTTGAATTGTTTCTTTCTGACTGCTTGCAGTATTTTCTTCTTGAACTGATAGTTCTGGAATTTGGTTATAATAATCCCTGGAGTTTTCATTTTGGAATTTCTTTTAGGAGATGATCGGTGTATTCTTTCAATGACTATTTTACCTTCTGGTTCTATGATATCAGGGCAGTTTTTCTTGATAATTTCTTGAAAGATGCTTTTCAAGTTTTTTTTTTTTTATCATGGCTTTCAGGTAGTCCAATAATTCTTAAATTATCTCTCTTGAACTTATTTTCCAGGTCAGTTGTTTTTCCAGTGAGATATTTCACATTTTCTTCTATTTTTTCATCCTTTTGATTTCATTTGACTGATGCTTGATGTCTCATAGAATCATTAACTTCTACATTCCTAATTCTAATTTTTAAGGAATTATTTTCTTCAATTAGTTTTTGTATCTCCTTTTCCATTTGGCCCGTTCTACTTTTAAGGGAGTTGTTTTTTCCAGGGGATTCCTCCCCCCTCCCCCCATTTTGTCAATTCTATTTTTAAGGAGTTATTTTCTTCAGTCACTTTTTATGTTTACTTTTCCAAACCTTTGACTCTTCTTTTTATAATTCTCCTGCATAACTCTCATTTCTTTTCCCAATTTTCATTATACCTCTCTTACTTGGTTTTTAAGATCCTTTTTTGGGCTCTTCCAAAAGAACTTTTTGATCTTGAAACCAATTCATATTCCCCTTGGAGACTTCACATGTAGGCATTTTGACATTATTCTTTTCTGAGTTTGTGCTTTGATCTTCCCTATTGCCATAGTAGCTTTCTATGGTCAAGGCTCTTTTCTGTTTCTTACTCATTTGCAGATTATTTCATGATTTTTAAAGTTGAGTTCTGTTACTGGGGCATAGGGGCTACCATCCCAAGCTTCTTATGCTGGGGACCAGGCGCCTTGGTCACTGGCTTTCCACACTGGGGCTTTAGGTGTTTGCAGCTTGCCCACTGCACTGATGGTGGTCCAGCCTAGTTATGCATGTTGATCTGGGGTTCTAGGGCTCACTGCTTTCTGCTGTGGTGTTGGGAGCCGCACTGCTGGCCTGCTGAGCCAGAACTGAGGGACCTTGGTTTCTGATCTATGCTGAGACTAACAGCCTCCTGCTAGCTTGCCTGGACCCTATCTACCCTGAGCTACATTCCATTTTTACTCAAGTGAGACAGACCTTTCCTGAAGTCCTTCTAAGTTATGTTAAGCTGGAAAACCATTTCACTTTGTCTTTTTGTGGGTTCTGTCACAGTTTAGAGGGTTGATTTAATGTTGTTTCCAAGGGATACTGGGGAAAGCTCAGACAACTTCCTGGCTTTTCTCTGCCATCTTGGCTCCTCCCCTTTTGTTGGGTATATTGTATAGGGAACATAAATATTGTTTAGGAATTTGGACTGGATGACCTTTATGGACTACGCTTTCAGTTCTAAGATTCTATAATTCTAAGGGAGAAGTGTCATAGTTTAGTAGTATTGAATAAAACAATTAATTCAAAGTTCATTATTGCTTTTCTTATATTTAGTATAACATACTCTATATACTATATTAATATAACAGAATATATAATATAATATAATACAATAATGTATGATATATTACATATAATGTATTATATACATATGTATATACTACTAATATACCCAATAATTTTTGTTTAGATTACCTTTCTAAAACTGAACAAATAGTGCTCTTTCTTAAAATTGGTCAGGGTCACTTAAGCAAAGAACCGAAAGGACCCTCTGGAGCATCTCTCTGGGTTTAACTAGACCATATCTGTGCCAATGGATTTCCTAAATGTTGGCACTTCTACTAGGCAGTTCACAACTCTTATGACATGGTAGATGTTCTTTGAAAGTTTTTATGGCTGGAAAAATACCTCCCACTAGGGCCAATTTAGTGATGAGCTTCTCAAAATTAGAATGGGAAACTCTGAACATCTGTATTCCATGTTTTGGCAGATTACTTGGAGGCTTTGTTTTTGGACATATACTTATATGGAAACAGAAATAGAATGTGCTTTTTGTTGTTCTAGTTGGAATACATGCTGAAAATTGATATGATGAATTGTCAGGTGGTTGAAAGAAATATTTCTATTTTTTTCTTGGGTTTTTTTGTTTGTTTTGTTCTTCAGAGACCCCTGAGGGGTTGATGATCACACTTTTTGTTCTCTTGCTCCCAGGGCTGCTGAGGCCAATCTAAACACTAGCTAGTGAAAGTCACTTAAGGGCACTAAGAGATTGTCTTCTTTAGAGAGTCAAAGGGGATCTATTAGTGCCACCTGAGTTTGCTATTCCAGGACTTTGAGAATTGTGCCTTATGCTTAATCACAGCTGGATTCCTGGCCTTGCTTATTTGTATTACTTTTAGTTTCTTGGTAATCTTGCATAGTTACAGCATGAAATATCTACAAAACAGAAATAGTTTCTGGATTTTTTCTAGAAAACTAAGTCATTGAATTGGCAAGTGCTAGCTTTATTCTGTGACTTAACTTACTATAACATTACAGTTCTGTTTAATTGTAACTCCTTTGTGAATCTGAAAAGTTGTTATCCTATGTGGAAAATTGAATATTTATGTAGAAAGTAAAATATCTAGGCTTATTAAATTCAGTTTTAATAATACTTCAATGTTTTAAAGATCAGCAGAGCTCTGTGACTTTCAAAAGAAGG
This sequence comes from Gymnobelideus leadbeateri, assembly GCA_011680675.1. Classification (NCBI taxonomy): domain Eukaryota; kingdom Metazoa; phylum Chordata; class Mammalia; order Diprotodontia; family Petauridae; genus Gymnobelideus; species Gymnobelideus leadbeateri. The sequence continues at coordinate 139,046 of WOXC01000611.1, read as the reverse complement.
AATAAAGACTGTGAAGAATAAGACAAAAAGGCTAAAGTGGGTATGTAGATTGTTAAAATTAGGGAGTATGGTTTTATTATATCCCTAATAACATAATATCAAAGGACATTGGATTTAGAGCTGGACACGTTTTTGCAACATCTAAGTTCCAGTCCCTGCTCTGCTATTCTTTTTCCATGTGAGCAGATTACAAATCTTAGCCTCCTCATCTATAAAATGGAGATGATTCATTCTATGTGTGGTACTGAATGGAGAACTTTGGGGGAAATATCAAGTTAGGATATTACCTCCATAAAGCCTTCCTTAACAACTGTCATCAGTCTCTCCTCCCTTATAAAATCCTACTTTGTACCACATCAATTAGCTCTGGAGTATATAGAGTTTTATGTAATAGGACAGACTGCAAAAATGATTCTTAAAAAAATCAAAGAAAGGACCTTAGAGACCACTTAATCCACACTTGTTTATGGGTGAGGAAAGTAAATCCTAGAGAAATGAAGTGACTTCTGAGGTTGTACAGTAGTAGTAGAGTCATGATTTGAGTCCAGGTCCTCCCACTCTTTTTTTTTTTTTTTTAAATTTTTATTTTATTTTTTTTTTTTTTAAAGCAATTGGGGTTAAGTAACTTGCTCAAGGTTACACGGCTAGTCATTATTTATGCGTGGGTGCTCATTTTCTGAGGCCGGATCTGATCTCGGGTCATCCCAACTCCGAGGCCGGCGCTCTTACTCACTGCGCCACCTAGCCGCCCCTTTAGGGCAATTGGGGTTAAGTAACTTGCCCAAGGTTACACGGCTAGGTTTTTGTTTGTGCGGATTAAGTGTCGGAGGCTGGCTCCGAACTCAGGTCCTTCTGACTCCAGGGCCGGCGCTCTATTCACTGCGCCACCTAGCCGCCCCGGTCCTCCCACTCTTAATAAGGATTTCTTAACCTAGGATCTGTGAACTTGTTTTTAAAAATATTCAGATAACTGTCTTTCAGTATAATTGTTACCTTTACAATCCTGTGTATTTTATTTCATGCATTTTAAAACATTATCTGAGAAGGGGTTCACTAGATTGCCAAAGGGATCCATGATGCAAAAGAGGGTAAGAATCTCTGCTTTAACTCCACTGCTTTTCTGACTTTTTATGTCACTGTCTCTCAGTTGGAACCTTGAAAAGATTCTGGACTTGATAAAGATTTTTGAACCCTGAGGCAGGGAAGATGTCTAGAATTATTCTTGGTCATGTTTCCGCATTCCTAGCCATAAGGCATCTACCAGAACTTCATAATGTGGAACCTGAGGCCTCAACCTACATTATAAAGACCCAGTCAGCTTCCAAAAATTGAGAAAGCTTCTTGATATTTCAAAGGAATAGATACAGATGATGCATCAAGCTGCTCCCTAGTGATACAGAGTTCTTATTTCACCCATGAATCTTCAGGAGCACACTTAGAATCTTCTAATTTGGGAATGAGTTTTCTCCTTCCAAATAAAGGTTTGTGACATTCGAACTAGGCTCCGTGTAAGCCCCCATTTGGTATATGATGATGCTTTTTGGTCCACAGTATTGTTCAGACAATTGACCTTTCCAACAGGTGCTAGTTTGCATCCAAGCTCAGAGATAGATAACTAAGTAATCAACATCACCACTCAGCAATGAATTAGAGAGAGGCCCCAGGCTGTGCTTTCAAATTCTTAGGTTCTGTGGAATCATAAGCTTGAGTACTAGAAGGATGGATTTAGTCTTTAATTATTTGGGGATAGATAAATGGAATTCACTCCTAGGAATATATTAAAAATTAGCTTTTAAGAAAACAGGGATCCTGCTCTGTTAGAAAAAAATAAAAGCTGTATTTCTTAAGTGGTAAAACTTAAGGAAGTTGAGAACTCTGATTATGCTTAAAGGATATTATGTATTAGTATATGTCTACATTAGTAGCATGTGTTTGTAGTAGGGAAAAATCCTGTATTTAGAGTTGAAAGTCCTGAGTTTCTATTCAGGAGCAGGCACATACTAACAATATGATCATGGGCAAGTCACATCTTTATACCTTAATTTTTTTCATTTGTATTTGCGTTACACTAAGATTGTGGTGAGGAAAGTACTTTGTAAAGTGAAAAATTCTACTCAAGCGAGTCATTATAGTTATGAGTATTATTGTGTACGCTTATGACCTTAAGTAATTAGCCATTTCCATACTGTTAAAATGATTCCCATTCCATCATGTCAGAAAATATTTTCATTTTATTGACTCAAAATATGAACTATCTCTATAGGACTCCATTGTTTCCTACTATGAACTTACTACTACTCCCTCTCATCTGACTTCCATCATGATGTCTTGCCAAAAGTATTTTCTCTTCCAGCTTGGATCTCCCCCAGCAGCCACATATTGTATACAATTGATGCTTTTCCCCTGAGATTGTGAAAAACTGCGTTCTTTTTAGGGTTAGCATAACTTTCTTCTCTATAGAGCATCCAGTGGCACAGCTCTGCCTAAGCTGTGCATGCCTCATCCCTCTTTCTGGGCTGTGCATGAAGAAAACATTGATCCATTCTTTTATGACTGTAAATAATGCAGTTTTATCACTTGTTGTAAAGTCCCATTATATTAGTATAGGTGAGAGGAGGGTCAGATTCAGTGTAGTTCAGAAGTGGTAGGTTTCTTTTAACAAAGTTTTTAAATGGTGTTTTAAATCTCATTGCTGTAAAACTCTTTTAAACTGGTTCATATACACATGGGATTTCACAAAGTCTTAAATCATGATTGCTTTTCATTTTACATATTCTTTGAAAAACTTAATTCTTAATTATATAGTTTTATTTTGCATAATAGTTTAATATCTAGGCAGCACTCAGGAAGCTTTAGGCCATACTATGTATTGTTTACATTGCTTGCAGGAAAACATGCTTCATATTTATTATCCTCAGAGGAGAGGGTAATTTGTTTTGTTTCTAAATGAGAGGGATTTAGAAAAATCTATTTTAATACCCATAGCTTATAATGAAGATACTTGGTCTTTTGCTTATATTATTTCAGAACAAATAGAGTAAAACCTTTTTCCTCCTCAGTAACTATAGAGAAGAAATTATTCGTGGGTTCTCTAAAAGCTTCTGAAAAGAATAGATTACATATTTTGTGTTTTTTAGATCTGGTTAATGGGGGGGAGGAAGGATTGCTTAGGAGATGACATTGTTTGGTTTGGGAAGTATTCAGTTGGTCGCTGAGCAACTAGCTCTTGGAAACGGGAGTGGACTGAGTTACCCTTAGCAACTGTTGTTACTTAGCAAACAATGAGGCCTGGGCAAACAGAGCCAAGACTGTGGACTCCTGGTTTTTAATTGAACATCTGCATGTGTTTTCCTCTGATTAAATAGTGTTTGAGTTTGATTTGCCAAAATAGATATACATGGGTCTATTGAGGGAATTATTTACCAAGAGGTATATAACTATATTTTAGCATTTCAGTTGGGCAAAAAGTAAGTGTATGTTTTTCCTTAATTTCTATCAAATTGAAAGTATTCTTAAGAGAGAGGATTTTAGTCTTGGTGGTTCAAGTAGAATTTTTTTTCTCAATCTTATTCCACATCAAGATTTGTATATATAATATCCTGACTTCGCTAACGTTTTACAGCATACATAATTATATACGTTTCAAAATTCCCAAACATTTTTCAGAGTAATGTTATCACTGTTGCTAGAGGAAAACAAAGCTGGGGGTGTGAGCTTTCAGTGACATGTTTTACAGCTATTCACCTTTGCAATTGGCAAAAGCTGGGAGTTAAACTCACAAACCTTTTAACCCTAATGCTCAACTTAAATCCATTATATATTCTTTTCTGCTGAATAAGGTGATACTGATATGTTTGTTAGCAAAACCTGCATATTGCTATTACTGCAATAGAGAGAGAAAGTGGCTTTTGCTACTGAGGGAGTAGTAGAAATTTATATCACTATGTGGACAGACAGTTTGCAACCAGAGGATGGCCTTAGATCGAAATACTCTCATTCCCCTCCTCCACTCATCCACCTTGTTAGAGAGCCAAAAATACTGATTGTTTACAAGGGTTTGTTGCTGGGTAAACATTACAACAATATTTCATTCAAAGGCAGTGACACATTTCATTCTCTGGGTGGACATCAGAGCTGTAAATTAAGAAGTATGAGTCCAGGTTTTTGGTGGAATCTTTCTATTCAGCTAGACTGCAGCTGCCTTCTGATTTGACAACAATCAAAAACCTGTCTTCTACATTATATTAACCTACTAGTGTTTATAGTAAAACTCCTTATATTTGGTGGGTTTTTTCCATTTTCTTTTCTGGAGACATATCTTTTTGGTTGAATGTCAAAAGAAATGCCCGTCATTTCACTTCTATACCAGAATTGTAAACAGTGTTGTGAAAATACTTAAACTATAGGCAGCTGAAAAGATTTCCCAGTTCTTTTGTAGTAGAATCATTTCCTGGAACTAGATCTGTGCTGTTAACTGAGTTCAAGTTTTCAGTCTTGGATCTATTCAGATGTGATAATTAAGAGCTTTCTACAAGAGCTAGAATTGAAGAGCTAGCATAAAATTGATTGTCCTTAGATTTAAGTGAGACTTTAAGATAAGATTAATAAAATGTATCATTTTATTGTTGAAACAATATTTTAAAAATACATTTTTCTTATAAGAGCAGCTATTCTCCCATAAAGATATTTTGAGCTCCTTTTTAGCTTGGGGCTATTACTTGGGTGGGTGTCTTTTTAGACCTTTTTTTAGACTTTACTGGCTCATTTTAGTTTTTTAAATTTTTCAGTGTGAACCTTGTCCCTCTTCTTATTTAACATGGAAATATTTTTGTCTTATATCAAACTGTGTGACTTGAGGAAAGTCATTTTAATTCTTTGAACTTAGTTTTCTCATTTTCAGAGGGAGGGGTATGAGCTAAATCTAGTCTTTTAAAAGTACCTACTGTGCATAATTCCCAAGGTAGATTCTGAGTGGTGCTTAAATTTTCAAATTTTGGGTAGAATCATTTTAGAAATTTCTCTAATTTTTCATGTCGTGGTTAAGTTGTGACAGAGAGCTGGGAGTTGGAGGAGCTTGCCAGCACTACCAATAACAGGAAGAAGAAAAGTAGCCTTCTTCTTGTCCAGATCTGTCATGCAGACAATAGAGAACATTTTATAGAACATCCTGCCTTCTACTCTAGGCACAAGGCAGCTGCTGCTCGGTGGCTCTCCTCCTTGGGGCAGCAGTTACCTTTCTTTCTGCAGGGGCTGTGAAATTTAGGGCCCAGAAGAAGACGGTATTAAAGAGGAGAGTTTCTGGTTTGCTGCTTATCAAGTCAAGCATTGGGTGCCAGGCACTGTGTGCTAAGCCTTGGTGATATGTAGAAAGGCAAAACAACAACAGAACAAAACAAAAATATTCTGCTCTTAAGGACCACACAGTTGAATGGGGGAGAAAACATGCAAATAGTTATGTACAAGTAAGATATAGACAGAATAAATTGGAGATAATCATTAGAGGGAAGATACTAGCAGTCAGTCAAGTTTCTACTTTGTGGCTTGATAAAAAGAAAGGTAAAAGACAGAACCAGCCCCCAGGCTCATAGATGGAGGAGATGATAGGCAGATAATGATGTATATGTACAAGCTATATATACAGAAGAGAATGGAAATAGTCAACAGATGATCATAAAAGGCTTTTTTATCTTTTAGAAGGTAGAATTTTGGGGCAGCTAGGTGATGCAGAATAGAGCACTGGCCCTAGAGTCAGGAGGACCTGAGTTCAAACCTAGCCTCAGACACTTAACACTTACTAGCCATGTGACCTTGGGCAAATCACTTAACCCCAATTGCCCTGCCCTCCTCCCTCCAAAAAAAAGGTAGAATTTTCATTGGGACTTGAAGGAATCCAGGGAAATCCAGGAAGAAGACAGTTCCAGGCACTGGATAAAATGCATAAGATTGGGAGCTGGAGTGTCTTTTTCAAGGAATGGTAAAGAGGCTAGTGTCACTGAATTACACAGTACATGGTAGGGTTTGAGGTGTAAGAAGCCTAGAAAAGTGTGGAGGGAAACAGGTTGTGAAGGGCTTTAACCACCAAATAGAGGATTTTATATTTCATCCTGGAGGTGATAGACCTCAGTAAACTGAAGTTTACTGAGTAGAGGGGCAACATGGTCAGACCTGGGCTTTAGGAAAGTCATTTTGGCAGCTGAGTAGAGGATGGATTGGAGTAGAGGGAGACCTGTAGATTGGAGTAGAGACAGACTGGCTGGCAGGCTGTTGTAGTAGTCTAGGCATGAGGTTGATGAGGGCTTGTATGGGGTTGGTGGCAGTGTCAGAGGGAAGAAGGAGGCATATGTGAGAGATTTTATGAAGGTAAAATCAGCAATCCTTAGCAATAGATTAGATATGGAGGTTGAGAAAGAGAGAGTGAAGAGTTGAAAATGACACCTAGTGGCAGTCCCCGAGGTCTGGGAGGATAGTGACTCCTGTAACAGGATAGGGGTATTCAGAAGAGAGAAAGGGTTGGGTTTTTTTTTTGGGGGGGGACGGAAGTTCAGTTTTGGATATGTTGAGTTTAAGATGTTTACAGGACATCCAGTTTGAGATGTCTAAAAGTCATCTAGAGATGCAAGATTGGATATGAGTGGAGAGTTTAGGACTGGGTAAGTAGATTTGAGAATCATTAGCATGAAGATGATCATGGAATTCATGGGAGCTTTTGAAATCACCAAGTGAAATAATTTAGAGGAAGAAGAGAAGAGGGTACAAGACAAAGTCCTGTGGGACACCTATAGTTAAGGGATGTGACCTGGATGAAGATCCAGCAAAAGAGATTGAGAAGTAGCGGTCAAATAAGTAGTAGGAGAATCAGGAAAAGAATAATGTCTTGCAAACTTAAGAGAAAAGATAGTATTCAGGAGAAGAGGGTGATTAGAAATGCCAAGAGCTGTTAAGAAGAATGAGAATTGAGAAAAGGCCATTAAATTTGGCTATTTAGAGATAGTAATGGGGCGGTTAGGTGGCACAGTGAATAGAGAACCGGCCCTGGAGTCTGGAGAACTTGAGTTCAAATCCAACCTCAGACACTTCACACACACACACACACACACACACACACACACACACACACACACACACACAGAGCCATGTGACCTTGGGCAAGTCATTTAACCCCAGTTGCCCCCCAAAAAGCAAAATAAACCCCAGACAAACAAAAGAGATAGTAACTTTGGAGAGAGCAGTTTCATTTGAAACCACCATTAAATGGGATTGGGAAAAACTTCTTGTAAATGGCAGGATTTTAGCTGGGACCTGATGTAGGCCAGGGAAGCCAGGAAATGAGGAAGAAAATCCTAGGAATAGGGGATAGCCAGTAAAAAGTCATGATGTTGAACAGCCAAGAGGCCAGTATGACTATCTCAGAGTACATAGCAGAGGTAAAGATGTAAGAGGATTTTAAAAGGTTGAAAGGGGCCAGGTTGTGAACAAACATTTTGTTGTTCTGTGTGGACTTTGTACCTCCTTTATTTACCATGGAAATATTTTTGTCATATCAAACTGTGTGACTTGGGGTAGATCTTTTCAATTCTTTGGGATTTAGTTTTCTCATTTTCAAAGTGAGGGGTCTGAACTAAATTCAAAATTTTGAAGGAGTCTAGTATGTATAATATAGTCAACAAACATTTATGGTTAAAAGCTTTAAAATCCAGAATACTTTATATTTCATCCTGTAGGTAATAGGGGGCCACTGAAGTTTATTAAACAGGGGGAGATCTGAACTTTAGGAAGATCAAGTTGACAGCTGAGTGGAAGGTGGACTAGAGAGGGAAGAGAGAGAAGAGACTTGAGGAAGGGAGAGCCACCAAATGGTTATTGTGGCAAGGTGTGAGGTGGTGAGGGCTTCCCCCAGGATAGTTTCACTGGAAATGGAGAGAAAGGGGAGCATTTGGGAGATGTTCTGAAGTTTGAATCAACAGGACGTGGCAACTGATTAGATTTAGGAGGTGAGAGAGGGAATAGTCAAGGATGACAGTTTTCCACCCTGGGGAATGGTAGGATGGTGAAGTTTGAGAGAGGAAAGAGCTTAGGGAAAAATATATTATTCATCTTCCTCTTTCCACTGTTCTCTTGCATGTACTTTGGCAAACTTGAACTATGAAGGAAAGGGTAGTGAAGGAAGAGGAGTCCAAATAAGCCTTGTCCTCTAAGTCACATCCTATCACTGTCCATTCATATTTGTACTAACTTGTCATGTGCCTAATCTTGTCCATGACTACAAATAACTTCTTCTTGGTACTCATTCTTCACTAGAACTATTTATTTCTTTATTTCTTGGAATCTTTGACAGTTTGGTCTCTTGAAAACCCTGAGGTTTTTTGTTTTGTAGGGCAATTGGGGTTAGGTGACTTGCCCAGGGTCACATGGTTGGTTTTGTGTTAAGTGTCTGAGGCCAGATTTGAACTGAGGTCTTCCTGACTCCAGGGCCAGTGCTCTATTCACTGTGCCACCTAGCCACCCCAACCCTGATGTCTTTTAATCTTGCCTATAATTCAGAGACATGTAATGAAGGGAAATATATTATTTTCCAAGACAGCCTCTTCCAGTTTTGTCTAGCATCAATTAAGGAGTTTATTTCTGATATAAAGCCTGAATTTGCCTCTTGGTAGCTTATAGTCATTATTCCTGGTTCTACCTTGTCATATCAAACAGAACAAATCTAGCCCTTCTTCTACCAGATCTCCCATTTAGGGTTCCCAGAGTCAAACTCAAGTTTGTGAATGGTTTATAAGCTATGTGATTCTTAGCACCCTCTGTCCCATTTTTCTCTATTCTGTTTTCACTGTAGATGCATAAGGGGACCTCATAGAACTGGGGGCCATTTTTTATTTTCCTTTGTTTTAAAGCTTGGCATTCCAAGAGGTGGAAGTGTGGGGGGAGAGCATTTCAGGCATAGAAGATGTCCAGTGCAAAGGCACAGAGATGGGAAATTGGTTGTTCTGTGTAAAGAACTAGAAGTATGGTTAGAAGAAGTAGTCAGTATGGTTAGACCAAAGAAGCTTATTCCAATGTGTAAGTGAACTGGAAGGTAGGAAAGGACTACGCTATAAAAAGTCTTAAATACCAAACCGAGGAGTTTGTAGTTCATCCTAGAGGTAATAGGGAGTCCCTGGAGCTTATTCAGCATGGGCATGACAAGGTCAGACCTGTGCTTTAGGAAAATCAGTTTGTACAGAGGATGGATTGGAAAGGGGAGAGGTTCCATGGCAGCGAGATCAATAGGATGTTATTGCAATAATCTAAATGAGAGGTAATGAGAGCCTGAACGAAGCTGGTGGCTGTGTGAGAAGACAAATCTCTTTAATATCAAACTCTGGAATTTTGCCAGGGATTAAAATTAAGCTCATTGACCCATAGTTTGTAGATTCTATTCTCTTCCCTTTGTTGAAAATCAGAGTATTTTCCCTTCTGTTACTTTTCCCAGCTTCCATGATCTTTCAAATATCCTTGACATTGGCATCTATGATATCCTTTAGTGACCTTCCAATCACTCCTGACTATTAAAGCTTTAAGTGCCTGAGTATGTAGCCATCTAGGCTAAGGTGGCTTGAGTTCTTAGGATCATAGGGTCCTAGACAGAGGATGACCTCTGAGGTCATCTGGTCAAACTCTTTCATTTTACAAATGAGGAAACTCAGGCCCAAAGAGGTTAAGTTCACATTCACATGGGTGGTAAGTAGCAGAACTAGGATTCAAACTTAGGACCCATGACTCCAAGGAGAGTGGAAAAACTCAGCATGCTTTCCATTGTACTATGTTGAGTTTTTCAAGGATAATTAAGTGCTCTCTTACTCTTGTCTTACTTCTCTTAGATATCAATCCACTAGCAGCAATTGTTCTGCCTTTCTAAGTAGATAATTCTCTTTAAATAAAATAGAAGCAAAATGCAATTTGAGCAGCTCTTCTCTTTCTTTTATCAATTACCATAATCCTATCCAGCCCAAGCTACAGTCCTATTACTTCTTGTTCCTCCTGTATTCCCTAATATAGCTTTTAAAACAAAAACAAAAACCAGCTCAATAAAATTCTGTTGTTCTTAGTTTTGCTTGCTAGCCTCAGCTCATTCTGAGCTTTAGACCTCTTGACACTATTCTTATAGTATCATGTCTCATATGCATGTTCATTGTCACTTACCTGCCATTTTAAAAATCTAAATTGGCTAGTGTACTGCATCCATATCAGTCTCTTCAGACAACTCTCCTTTCCCTTCTTTATTGGATTTACCTCTCTGTGCCTTGTATACTAGTGTCTTCAGAATTTCATTCTTCAGTTTTCTGTGCCTCCTGGGTACTTCCCCTATAGAATTTCAGTCTCTGTACCTTTTTGAAGTCTGTTTTCCAACTATCTTTTACCACAAACTGTAAGATGGAATGGTCTGTCCCTCCCTCACCCACCCCCAAGGTTTCTATTTTTTCTGCTTTTCTTCCTTGTTAGTAAGAATTGGATCCAGAATTAAAATTTCCCTTGTAGGTTCATCTACTTTTTACATGCCTGAAATTAATTTTATGATTAGTCAAGAAGTTAGTAGATACTCTGATTTTGGTCAGGAAAGAGTTCTAGCAGATGTCCCTATCACTATTTTATCATATCTCCATGCCAGGCTTGCTGGCCATTTTCTAAACTCCTTTGCTTTTCAACAATCATTTGTTGGGTATTTTATAATCAAGATTTTTTTTTTTCATTTTGAGTTTGGATGAAATGGCTAACTTAGATCTTTTCTGCTTTCAGTTCCTGTGATTCTATGATCCTGATTCTGTTTATGTGGTCTGTAGTATACAATGACAATATTGCTGCTTTTTCTGCTCTGTTGATCTTCACTTAAATGTTTTCCAGCATATTCTGCATCTTATCCTCAATTTCTGAATTTCCCTGCCTGAAAATAATTTTTTTTATCAAAAATTTTTTCAAATGGCAAAAATCTGCCTTCTCATTTTTTCCTTTCCTATCCCAACCCTTCCCAGTCCCCCACCCCCCACATGTGAGAAAGAAAGAAAAACCAAACCCTTGGTAAAAGCATACATATACATATATACAAGTGAAATTAATTTCTGCATTGGCATGTCCAAAAAAATTGTCTCACTTTATTCTCAGTCCTTCACCTCTTTATCAGGAGGTGGGTGGCATGAGGCTTCTAGAGTTGTGGTTGGTCATTCCATTGATCAGAATTTTTAAGTCTTTCAAAGTTTTTTGTTTTTACAATATTGTTGTCATTGTGTAAATTGTTCTCCTGGTTTTGCTCACTTTATTCTGTAGCAATTCATATACGTCTTCCCATTTTTCTCTAAAGAGGTCCTTTTTCATCATTTGTTTAATCAGTTGATGGGCACCCCCTCAGGTTCCTATTCTTTGACACCTCAAAAAGAGTTGCTATAAATATTTTTGTGCTTTCTTAAATTTGTTTTGCTTGGAACTAATCTCTCTTTTAATCTGACCTCCCTTTAATTCTTTAATTACCCCTTCTCCTATCTGCCCTTTGCCTCTTATTTTCCTGTTGAATGAAATATATTTTTATACTCTACTCTGTGTGTGTGTGTGTGTGTGTGTGTGTGTGTGTGTGTGTGTGTGTGTTTAACCAGTTCAGATGAAAATGAAGTTTGGCTATCAGCTGCTCCTGACTTCCTCCTTGTTTGAATAAACTTCTCTTTTTTTCTGCATCCCAATTATGTGAGATAATTTTCCCTAACCTTCCTTTCTCTCCTGTCCCCCAAGTGTATTTCTCTTCCTTTTTCTCTCTGGTCTTTTTTAAAGATCATCAAGATAAAATGCAGCCATTCCCAGGCCTTCTGTCTAATTAGATTCCTTTTATGACCCTTGATGATGATAGGGTTATTTTATGATTTCTTGAAGTATGAGGTCTATTTGTTTTTTGTTGTTGTTATTGTTTTGGTTGTGACTTTTAGGTAGTCCAATGATACAGAAATTATCTCTTCTCAATCTATATTCTAGGTCAGTTGTTTTCACCAGAAATGCCTTACATTGTCGATCTTTTTTTTCAGTCTTTTGACTTTGACTTACTATTTCTTGTCTCATGGAGTCAAGTCATTGGCTTTGGTTTGATCCATTCCAGTTTTCAGAGTTTGTTGCTTAGGCAAGATTTTGTATGTCTTGTGCCAAGTTGTTAATTCCCTTTGCAATTCTTTCACAGTTCTCTTTTCCAGTTTTTTCCTCTAACTCTCTCATTAAATTTATAAAAACATTGTAAACTTTAAAAAATATATTGTTGGGGCGGCTAGGTGGCACAGTGAGTAGAGTGTCAGCCCTGGAGTCAGGAGGACCTGAGTTTGGATCCAGCCTCAGACACTTAACGCACACACAAACAAAAACCTAGCCGTGTGACCTTGGGCAAGTTACTTAACCCCAATTGCCCTCCAAAAAAAAAAAATATATATATATATATATAGTTTCATTTCTTTCAGGAATTCTAGTTGAATTTGTGCCCAAAGTGTGTTCTTCTTTGAAGCTTTGCTTGTATATATTTTAAAATCGTCCTCTTCTTCTAGGTTTAATCTTGACTATCCCCTAATAATAATAATAATAATAATAACAACAAAAACAATAACTAGCACTTATATAATGCTTTAAAGTATTATATTATATTATATTATATTATATTATATTATATTATATTATATTATATTATATTATATTATATTATATTATATATTATTATATTATATAATAAAACTGAAATGTTATTTCAGTTTATTATTATTATTTGCTGCTTTTTGGAGGGGGGAGGGCAGGGCAATTGGGGTTAAGGTCAAACGGCTAGTAAGTGTTAAGTGTCTGAGGCCGGATTTGAACTCAGGTCCTCCTGACTCCAGGGCCAGTGCTCTATTCACTGTGCCACCTAGCTGCCCCACATTTTATCCTTACAGCAACTCAGGGCAGGGTGTAGGTGCTATTGTTATTCTTGTTTTGCAGATGAGAAAACTGGAGCAGACAGGTTAAATGACTCACCAAGGGTCACACAGCTAGTAAATGTCTGAACTGGATACAAATTCAGATCTTACTTACTCTAAATTCTGTATTCTGTCTACTGTGTCATCTCTCTTTTTATAGTGAGATTTTGTTTGTTTGTTTGCTCATTCTTCCAGCCTACTAATTGCCTCCCTATTTAATGTTAAAGCTGTGCCCTTTTAGAGGGAGTATCTGGGCTGGTCCTGCTGCTGTTTTCTCAGGGTATTGAGTGTTGTTTTATTTTAGTAATCAGGAGTAGCTCAGGCTTGGGACCTGAAAGCTTTCAGTGCTTCATAAGTGATCTGGTCCAGCGCAAAATCTGATTGCTGCTGATCTGAGCTCTACAAGTTTCTGACCTGAGTTTTGGTCTGAACATTAGGCCTGTGGGTCTGCCACATTTGGAGTTTCAGTAGACTGCTGCTTGAATCAACCACTTTCTGGTTCAGAGTGAAAGAACTGTAGTTCTGCCTTTGGTTTGAGATTCCTGCCTTGGTTTTTCCTCTGCAGTATGGAATTTAAACCCTGTGTTCTACACGAGGAGTTGGAGCCACACAGCTACTAATCACTTCTGAACTTATTTCTTACTAGATACACAGGATAGGGCCTACAACCACTCCTCATCCTGGAAAGATGCCACCCCTGGGGCAGGTCCCTTCTTCAGTCTGCCCTGGATCTATGACCCAGAACTGGGTAGTGAGCAATGGAGCTGCTAGTTGGAACCTGGTAGTGAACCCTATACAAGTTTAGGCTCCTCTCTGCCTCTTTTCACCCTGGTACATAGCCTCACCCTGTGCTGGAATGCTCCCTGTGGCCTGTTCCTGGCCAGCCACTGTCCCCAATGTCAGCAGACCTCTCTGTCTGTGTCACTCTGCCAATCTGTGTTAGAAAAATGACTCAGGATCTTTTCTTGGATTTCTCAGTCAGGATTTTCTTCCTACTATGCTACCATCTCTGCCCACTTTGTTTCCAGAATATCCTCTTAATATGCAATGCTACTTGACCTCTAATTCACCTATTCAGTTTCTTTTGAATGTAGTATACCTTTCCAGAGCTATATTCCATCTCAGTGATACCTGGGAGGTCAATTTTCCCTCTTGGCATAAGGATTTCTATTTTATCTTGCTTATTGCCTATACTTGAAACATTCTGTGTAACGAAATCACTCAAGCATTTATTAAATGCCAGTTACCATACTAGGCACTCTGATACAAGGACAAATGTGAGTCTGTGTCCTCAAAGAGCATATATTCTACATTTAAGGGCATGACTTTTACAACTAGTTCCTCTCTTGGATTTTGTCTCTTTTAAATTTCTGGGTATCTTCACTGCTGTTGCTATTCTTTTACATTATTTGGTTGGGATTATATCTACTCTTTATAATACCTAGCTTTGGAGATATAAACAAAGTCAGGTTTTTTTCCTTCCTCTTTTCAATTTAAAGCCATTTTGATTAGATCTGCAGCACACCAGGCAAATATAGTCTTACTACCCCTTTCTAGCCGTACTCCATCACTGACTATATGTACCTGTCATTCTTAGTTTTTGAATTGTGGGATGTAGAAATCCAAATTTTATCTTCAGCTACCGTCTTCTTAGACACATGTTCATTTCTAATTTAGCTTTTCTCTTCTGCATCCTTTAGACCTTCTAGAGTCAAATGAGACAATGTGCAGAAACCAATTTGTAAATTATAAAGTATTTTATAAATGTGAACTATTATTATCCTTGTGTGGTTATTATAACACAGAGTGAAACTGAGGAACAGGTCTCTAGAGCCTTGCTTTCTACTCTTATCAACATTAGACCAAAAGATTTATGTGCCTACTATTCCATCATCATTTAACTCCTTTCAGTTGCTCAGATGTATTTACTTTTCTTGGTTTCTTTGTCTCTTGCATTTGCATTTCAAAAATTCTGTCTTGTTCTGGTCTTTTCTACAGATTAAAGGTTACCTTTTTTCTTCTAAATTCACTTCTTGGACTTCTCTTAGCCCATCATATAGCCCATCTCTATTGTAGTCTTAGTTTTCTTCTGTTGACTCATATCTTCAGTCTCAGTTGCTAGACTGGAACTTTGTACTAGGGCCGGACTCTGCCCCTTCCCACACTCTTGGACTAAGTGAGCAGTTCTTATTTAGTCTTATACCCTCTGTAAGCTGGATGCCACTCTCACTGCATTACTCAGTGGGGTTCCTGGATCATTCCCTATTTTCTACAACAATCCCTAACTTCTGCCTCCATCTCCAAATGGCCTAACTTGAGTGCTGTCCTTTGATCTATCTTTGTCTTGTCCTCCCTAATGGGCATTTGACTTTCTCCTGATGTGGCCTTGATAGATTCTAATTGGATGTCTGAGATTGTGATAGTTGAGCCCATTGAGGTCCCACTTCCTCTGCAGATGTAGGCTTTAGTCTTTTTTAAGTCCCTGAGGTATGCATGCAATGCCCAGTCTTTTCTCCTTGTCACCAGCTTAGGGCTAGTTCTGTCCCTCTTGCTGTTCTGACAAGCTAGAGCTGAAATCCCCCCCTCTTCCTCCACAACTCCTCCAAAAAATGCACCAGACTGAATCCTGACTGAGATCCCTATTTATGGGCTTATGTTAGCTTCTGCTTCTCCTGACATGTTCCCTCTCTAAATATCTCCAAGCTTTTGCTGCCTTCTTCAGTAGTCCTGGACTGCTTAGAGGAGCTTATGATGTTTCTTTTTTATTTTCTCAATCATTTATCCTTCCTCTGGTGATCCTTAAATTCTGTGCTGGGGGTATTTGATGGTAGGGCTAAGCTTCTTTGGTAACATTCATATCACCCTTTTACCTGGCAGTCTGCCTTTCTGCATGAGATCAGATAACTCTGAGAGGTAATATCTCAGATCCCTCTCCCTAGAGGTCTTTAAGGAAAGACTGGATAATTACTTGTTCAACTTAGACATAGAATGGATTCTCCCGTGTTTGGAATTCTTTCCTTCTTCATCATTGTCTCCTGGCTTCCCTGGCATCCTTCAAGTCTCAGCTTAAGTCCCACCTTCTGCAAGAAGCCTTTTCCAATCCTCCTTAATCTTAGTGCCTTTCCTCTGAAACTGTCCTCAATTTATCCTATTTGTATTTTGTTTGTACTTAGTTGTTTGTATGTTTTATCTCTCATTAGAATGAGAGCTCCTTGAAGGCAGGGACCATTTCTTTGTCTTTCTTTGTGTATTTTAAGAATTAGCAGGTTTCTGGCACATAGTAGGTACTTAATAAATGCTTGTTGACTGACTGAATTCAGTTCAAATATATACTGCATTGCATTAGATAGCCTTTGAGGTGTTATCCAACTTTGAGATATTGCCATTCAAATTCTGACTTCAACGTGGTCTGGGTATTCTCATGCTGCCAGACCAGGCTCTTTAGGCTTAGCTGGCCATTGTTCATACTTTCCCACTATGATGCTGCTAGCCACCCTGTGCTCAACATTGATGAACTTTCCCCATTCCTGTCTGCTTTAAACTCCTGCAGGTTCTACTTCTTTTTCTAATACTTTTGGTCTTGATGCTACATTTCCACCTTGGAGCACGTTATCTATCCCTACCACTAAGGAGATAAGAGGTAAAACAGATGTTTCCTTTAGATCAGAAGGATGGGGAGGAAGGGATGTGGAATTGAGCAGAGATAAGTGTTAGTTTGAATGAGAGAAAAAATGGGAATTGAATGGGAGGGTAGAAGTAAAGTAGGGAAAGGTTAATGCATAGGAAATTGTGGGCAGATACATGATGGATAAGAGGTGGATAAATAGTGGAAAGAGTGAGAAAGGAGACAAAAAAAGTAGATGAATGGGTTCATAGTAGTGGGGATAGAGTAGAAGAGAATTAAGGGGCTAGTGAATATGAACATTTGATTAGTAGCATGACAGGATACTGTAAGTTCTGTAATACCACAAATACATTGAAATTTAAAAGGGGGTGCAGGTGGTGCAGTTGTAGAGTGCTGGAAGATCTCAGTTCAAATCTCACCTCTGACACTTAGTAGCAGTGTGACCCAGGGCAAATCACTTAACCTCTGTTTGCCTCAGTTTTCTCATCTATAAAATGGGGATAATAGCACCTTACCTCCCAGGATTGTTGTGAGGATCAAATAAGATAACGTTTGTAAAGTGCTTAGCATAATGCCTGGCACATTGTAAGTGCTGAATAAATTTTAGCTATTATCAAAAAGAATGATTTATATTTTCTTCATAATAATTGTTGATATGGTCCTATAATTGAGGTTAAATATGGATATCTCTTACCC
Source organism: Gymnobelideus leadbeateri (assembly GCA_011680675.1). Lineage (NCBI taxonomy): Eukaryota > Metazoa > Chordata > Mammalia > Diprotodontia > Petauridae > Gymnobelideus > Gymnobelideus leadbeateri. Next base: position 121,778 of record WOXC01000611.1, on the reverse strand, counting down.
CTACCGACAAGAATGGGCAAAAAGTAATAATTAGATATGGATTCATATCATTTACTAACATTTACATTCAAGTGGAAAACTAAGTTACACTAGCTTTTTTTTTTCCCAAACTTTTTGGAGCGGAGGGGAGGGCAATTGGAGTCAAGTGACTTGCCCAAAATCACAAGGCTACTTTTTGTGTTAAGTGTCTGAGGCTGAATTTGAACTCAGGTCCTTCTGATTCCAGGGCCTGTGCTCTATTCACTGCACCACCTAGCTGCCCCTACATTAACTTCTAAATTCAGAAAGCAACACATGGCTGTGCTAGTTTAAATTTTGTTTTGGAAATAAAAAGCTTGGCCTTTTCTACAGTTAGTGGAGTTAATGAGAAGCAAAATGAGTTCTTTATCCCTACATCTGTCAGGGCATTCACACTTGTCCTGCTCTGCTGGGAACATTGTTCCTCCTCTCTGCACCAATCCTTGTCCACTCAAACTTTGAAAACCTTATCCTGTCAGAAATTAGAGACTTTGGGCACATTTGGGACTTTAATAATCTGTTTTGTTCAAATGCTACTTTGTAGATGTTTTGAAATCTTTTTTCATTTGATATATTCTGTCTCCCCAACCATATTATAAAATCTTTGGTGGTGATAAGGAACCATCTTTTTGTCCATTACAGTGTCCATTTCTCAAATGTTGCCTACCTCTTGAACAACCTCAAATTAGATGAATTTTCTCTTAGTAACTTAGAATTGGGAATGTATTTTATCTTTTAAAATAGTGCCACTCTTGTGAATTTCCCTGAGGCAATAGTAAAGGGAGGTTGTGTTCTCTTTCTATGTCCTGAAGTCCCTCCTCCCAGCTACCATCATCCCTTTGTTTTTCAGGTGAGGACAGTTGGAAGAAAGACTTTTTAGAATATCCTGGCAAGGTATGAGAGAGAGGAAGAGAAATCTTCACTTTATCATAAGTAGCTTTTTTTTTCTCTTAAAGGGGCAAACATATCCTTCAGATAAAAAAAAGTTGAAATGAATTTCTTTATTAAGTAGTAGGTAATATGCTAGGCAGTGAGATAAATAACTAAGAATGAAATAGCCCCTGCCCTCAAAGAGCTTATATTCTACCTGAATACAACATGAACCCAATAATTACACAAGCTAATGGGGAGGCTGGGGAAGGGGAAGAAGAAGGCACTAACACACCTGGAAGGATCAGGAAAGGACTCTTTTAGGAGATATCCTTAGAACTGAGCTTTGAAGAAAAGTAGAGACTGTAAAAGTTGGAGATAAAGAGGGAGATTATTTTAAACATGGTATGCATCCTGTGCAAAACTGAGAGAGAAGAGATAATGTCCTATATGAGCAGGAACAAGATCAATTTGACTAACTGTGGGACACATGAAGGGAATGACATATGATAAACTAGGAAAGGTGGGCTGGCTGCTGGTTGTGAAGGGCATACCACTATAAGTTTTAGAATCAAATTATTCTAAATCCTTTTGTCATTTTTTTCACTCCTTTTGATTCATTCTTTGTTACCTGTTTTCTTAAATAGTCTTGAAATCTATAATGGGAGAAAGTCATTCCTATTAAATTTCATGTGAAAAGGGGGCCTAGTAAAGTAATATAATTGAATGAATGCCATCCTCTAAAAGATCAACTAACTTCTTCAAAAGTTAACAGTAACTTCCATTTATGAATTATCTTTTCCAGGGTAATTAATGATGTCTCATTTTGATTTTCTCTGCCAGCAGAGGACAAGTGCTGGCAGGCCCTCCCAAACTGGAGAGGTTTTAGGTATAGGCCCAGGGACAGACTGCTGGCCAAGGATGAGTTTAACTCTTTGTTGAGGTAGGTTCAGCAATAGGTTGGCCTCAGAGTGATGCATTTTTCGGTGTAGCAATTCTTGTAGAGTAGACCATTTACTAATTTATGGAGGAGCAGCAATATATGTTGATGGAGGCAGTTATCTTCACCAGTGGAATTACAGATTCCTGACGCTAACCTCTTTCACTCTCCAAGTAATAATACCTTTAGGTGGAAAATGATGATTTGGCACTGTTTTCATTTACAATTTTTTTCTTTTGTATTACAAGAGGAAAAAAAAAACCTTCCTTTTCTTTTTTTATTTAAACAATACAATTTCAATTTAGTGAAAAAAAAAAACATTAAAATGGCCTCAATCATTTTTCTTGCTTTGATCTATAGAGACTATACATTATGGATGAATTGGTATTTCTCCTTCATGATATTCAAGCTTCTGGCATATATAGGACTATATAATGCAGGTGGGTTGTTTGTGATCACTAGCTCCTATAACTTTCTTCCTAGAATGCTTCAGTGTACTTGTTCCCATTTTGAAGCTGGATAGAATCTTAGTTTCTAGGAAACCAAATATTTGTCTTTTTAAATTCTTACAAATAAATAGTTAATGACATTTAATTACTGGACAAAATAATGTTTGCCAAATAAAAATTTTCAGTAAACACTAAATAGTTTTTGGAAAAATATTTTAAAAGATCTGTTTTTAATTTATTAAAACTATCAGTGGCAAATAAAATTATGCTATATTATAGAAATAGCAGTTTTACCTTATTTTTTGAAATTTTTATTATTAGATAAGCATTTTAGTTTTAGAGAGTTGTCTGAGGGTAGTGAGAGGTTATGTGACTTGCCCAGAGTCACAAAGATAGTTCCTATTAGAAATACGAATTAAACCCAAGTTTTTCTTACTCTTGAGACCAACTCTTTTCCACTATGCAACAGTGTCTCTCAAATACAAAGTATATTAAGAATACTAAGTAATTTCCTGGGGAAAAGTGATTGACACAGTAGAAAGGTGGGGATCAGGATAAACCTTTTGTAAGGAGGTAGCATTTAACCTGAGCCTTGAAGAATTCTATGGAGGTAAGAAGGGAATGTATTCTAGGCACATGGGAGAACCCTAAGTAAGCCAAGGACACAGAGACAAAAGTAGAAAGTCAGGGATAGTGGCACTATCTAGAACACAGGGTCATATGAAGGGGAGTAATGTGCAATAGTCCTGGAAGGGTAGGAGCCATAGCTGAATGGGGAATTTATATTTGCTCTATAGGGGAATTTATATTTTATCCTATGAGCAACAGGGAGTTCCTGGTACAGGGGAGTGGTACAGGTAGAGCTATCCCTTGGCAGCTGTGTGGAAGATGAAATAGAGAGGGACAAGACCACAGACAGACAGGTCAATGAGGAGGCTGTTGCTTTCTATGTACTATATAGGTTGCTTCTTTTAGATAGGAAACTTTTTTTTTTTGGAGGGCAATTGGGGTTAAGTAACTTGCCCAAGGTCACACAACTAGGTTTTTTTTTTGTTTGTGTGTGTTAAGTGTCTGAGGCCGAATCCGAACTCAGGACCTTCTGACTCCAGGGCCGACACTCTACTCACTGCACCACCTGTCCTCCCCTAGATAGGAAATTCTTTTAAGACTATGAAGAGAAGGTGCCTAGTTACATTGGCAAAGAAGTTACTCAGTGGAATTACCCACACTAATCCCTGCACTGGCCCCTATAAGTCTAGTCTAAAAAAAAAATAAAGATAAGTTGTTTTATTAATTTTTTTCTTTGTGGTAGTTTGGAGATACTGCCCTTTCTGAAAGCTTACCTCTAGGATAAATCTGTTTAGAGTAGGCCTCTAGCTGTGCCTCAGGACCAAAATCCTTCATCATTCAAGAGACTTCTTGGGTTGTTAGTCTTAACTAGGTTCATTAAGGCTTTTAGTTGTTACCATGTTCATTTTTTGAGAAGGAAGACTAATTCAATTTGACATTAATTAAGCATCTACTCTGTGTAAGACATTTTATCAAGAATAAAATTCAAAATATTGACCCACTAGCAAAGGAGAAAGTGAAAAAGTAGAGGATGCTTGGATGTTTTCCACTTAAGAAAAATCATTTTAAAAAAATTCCAGGGGCGGCTAGGTGGTGCAGTGAATAGAGCACTGGCCTTGCAATCAGGAGGATGTGAGTTCAAATGTGACCTCAGACACTTAACACTTCCTAGCCATGTGATCTTGGGCAAGTCACTTAATACCAATTGCCCTGCTTTCCTCCCTCCAAAAAGCAAAAAAAAAAAAAAAATTAATTCCATAAGAACATGTAAAGGAAAAACAAGTCTATTTTGCCTTGAAAGATTTTAGTCAAATTTTTAGTCAAATGTAGTCAAATTTTTCAAAGATGTCATTAAATGTATAAGCATCTGCTTGGGAAAAGGTTCTGAACATCAAAATTGTTCTCTTCCTAAATCAGGAAAGACTAAGATATATGATGCTTCCTTACGCTGTCTAATTCCTCAGACAGCATTGCTCATATTTTGTAGTAATTGTGAAAGAGGAGATGAAACTCCAGTAATGTTATAACAACAGCAAAAAAGTAGTTTCAATTAAGGCTTTTTAATAATCTTTTTTAAAATCCAGTTTTATTTTACTTTCAATTCCAAAATCTCTCCCTTCCCTCACCTTTCCTCTACCCACTGAGAAGGCAAGAAATACAAAATTCATCACAAATATGAAGTTATGCAAAACAAAGTTGAGACTATATACAGAAAGTGCTTTGCAGACTTGGAAGCACTAGATAAATGTTAAGTGTTAGAAAGGAAAATATGTTCTCAAATGCTCTTTCAATCTTTCCCCAATTTTAAGAAGGACCCAAAAGTAAAAACAAAATTGTTTGGAGTAGCTTTGGAATCATTATAAAGAATAACCATATTTTAGAGTTTCAAGGATCTGAAATTTTGTTGGTGTGGGTACTCCTTCCATTGACACAACTCTCAACCCCTTTATAATTTTGTAGATTGTCTTTGAGAGTCTCTGTAGATAACAAGTAGATGACACATGGCCAACCAGTGGATGAACATTTCCAGATTTAGCTAGGCTTATTCTTGAACTATATACATACAATCTATTACCTGGTCAATGGCAGAAGTCTTTCCAACTTGCTATAGGACATGCTAGAGCTTGAACCTTGAGGTTATAGGCTACAAGAACCCAGGTCATCTCTGCTCCATGATGAAACATTAGAGTAAATCTTTAGTAGAGGATAATTATATACTAATCTTTTTTTCCCTTTTTTGGGGAGGGTGATTAGGGTTAAGTGACTTGCCTAAGGTCACACTGCTAGTTTTTGTGTCAAGTGTCTGAGTCCGGATTTGAACTCAGGTCCTCCTGACTCCAGGGCCAATGCTCTATTCACTGCGCCACCTAGCCATCCTGATAATTATATACTAATCATAATGCTTGTCAGTGGTTCTTTGAATAGTCAACATGCATTTATTAAGTACCTACTGTGTGCCAGACACCATGCTAAGCACTATATATTTTTTTAAAAGAGAAAAATATTACTCATGATAGCAAGGAAATAACATGCAAATAACTATATATATATAAGATATAGGTAGTGTTAATAGAAAGTAATTTAGAGGGAAGACACCAAGAAAGACTTCTTGAAAAAGGTAAGATTTGAGGTGTCTTTTTAAATATTTTATTTTTTCCAATTACATATAAAAGCAAATTTTAACATTTGTTTTTTAAAAATTTGGGTTCCAAATTCCCTCCCTCTTCTCTTCCCTCATTGAGAAAACAAGCAATTTGATATAGATTATATATGTACAGTCATGCAAAACATTTCCATATTAGTGATGTTGTGAAAGCAAACACAAACAAAAAAAATGAAAAAATAAAAGGAAAAATAGTATACTTCAGTCTGTATTCAGACTCCATCAGTTCTTTTTCTGGATAGCATTTTTCAGCATAAGTCCTTCGGAATTGTTGATTGGTTGGTGGTTCTTCATTCTTAAAGAGGACCAAAATTATATTACTATGTTAGAGTCAACTTACAGTGCATCCAGTTGATTGAAGATTAGAAAGAGTGGGGATAAGGGGGGCAATTTATTAAAAAACATAACCCAACAAGATGAGATGAGATTAAGGGTATGCAGAGGGATTTGCCTTATTGAAGAGAGGGACTACTTTTTCATGTGGGATAGAGTAGATGATGGAAGAAGACATCTGAGTATTATGAGTTGAGGAGGAGTTCTTAGTGTATAGCCTCAATTTTTTCATTGAATTATGTATGAGACAAGTTTTTCATCTGAAAGTGTATAGGGGAGAGGGTCCTGTGGGAATTTTGAGGAGAGATAAGAATGTTTCAAACAGCTGCTGTGGTATGTGGAATAGTGAATTGATTAGGGAGGTTGCTTGCTCTGCTGTGCTGTCTAGTTGAGATTATGTAATGTAGTTTTGTAGTGGACCTCATCGGCATGGTTTTCTGATTTCCTCCTCTTTGTTTAGCAGCACTTAAATTGGATCAGAATAGGCAGATGGTGGGAGTAATCCAAGGTTGGGGTTTGGCAAGGTATGATTGGTGATAGGATAATATTTTCATTGGTGACGTTATTATTTCTGCTGACATAGGTTGACTTGTGTGGCCAAAAACAATTATCAACCATTTTTTCAGTCTTGTGGCGATGAACCTCCCTCCCTCTCCTTTGCCAGGTTAATTCTGAGGCAACAGACATAGTCTGCCAGCAGACCTCTGCTTAAAGCCTTTTGGGATTAGGGGGACCTACCAGAGCTTGTATACCAATGACATAACCCTCAGGAGCCCAGGGTTACTTCCATGCAACAGTGAGACACTGGAGTAAGACTTTAGTAGAGAATTACTATAAACAACTAATTTATAAGCTAAACTAGTGTTCATAAGTGTCACTCTAGTTTAGTTCTAAGTTGTTATTTTTAAAATTTTAGTCGTACAGACTAATAGGGAGAAATTATTCTTTGGGGATGTGAGCTTACCATTGAGGTACCACTGAATACCTGGGAAGTATGATTTAAATGTTATCCTGGTGGCTAGAAGAGCTCATTTATCTCACCAAAGTAAGCATTTATTCATCGGTAACTAAAGTGAATTAATGCTTTTTTGGCTCTTACTAAAACCTACCATTCGAGATGTTCAAATAGTTTGTAAATATTAATTCTTACTGTGTAAGGTAGGTGATATCACTGCTTAACATATAGGGAAAGACAAAAAGGAAAAAAAAGATTGCTTGAGGTCAAAGTGAGTTAGTGGCTGAGTGAAGAATGGAGCCCAGAAATTATCCCCATCTTTTTCTGCATTTCCTTTCCTGTCATTACTAGTTACTTGGTTACCAGAATATTTGCATGTAAACAGAAGCTTCTTCCTTTTATATCCAGATTCATTCATTGATGCATTAATCCGGACTTGGCTACAGCTTCTTTTTTTAATTCCCTATACATTCTCTTAAACATCAGAGCAGAGGTCTCACTGCGTTTTAGTTTCCTCTGAACCCCCTCCAAAAGGATATTTGGGTTTTGTGCTTATTTTCTTAGGTAGAACCAATATACACCTGAGTATGGATCTAAGTTGACTGAAACTATTATTCTACAACTCCTGTTTCACATTTATATGTTTCCTTTACTAGTTTTGATAGTTGAATCTTTCTTTATTAGGCAATAAAATCTGCTTGCTTTAGAAACTATATTTTTTACATAAAAGGTAGGAGGCTGATTCTGATAAGTTCATTGGGCAAAAGCTAGGGTCTGGCAATTACAAAACATAGATAACTTTGATTACTAAAAATTGAAAAACTTCTACATAGATAAAATTAATGTACCTAAGATAAGAAGGGAAGTAGGTGAAGTGGTTGAATAAGGAAAAAAATTGTATCTAATTTCTCTTATAAGAGTTTGGTTTCTAAGATATAGAAACAATACATTCATTCATACACATGTGTGTTATGTCTATGTTATGTCTATATACATATACATATGCACATATACATATATATGACTAATAGTCATTCCATATTAAAAGCAAAAACATCCAAACCTCCATCATCATCTCAAGAGACATGGAAAAATACTACAGAGGGACTCTATTAAAAAAAAAATATATATATATATATATACACACACACACATATATATATATATATATATATATAGTAAAAAGTATCTGGGGGGTGGCTAGGTGGCACATCGGCCCTGGAGTCAGAAAGACCTGAGTTCGGATCCAGCCTCAGACACTTAACGCACACACAAACAAAAACCTAGCCGTGTGACCTTGGGCAAGTTACTTACCCCCAGTTGCCCTCCAAAAAGCAAAAAAAAAAAAAAAAAAATCTGAAACCAAAAGCAGTATTATATGTAATGGAGGTATACTAGAACTGTTTCCAAAAAATATGTAAGTGAAGTAAGGACACTCACTTTTCTTTTTATTTTATATAGTTCTGGAAATGCTAGCATCAGTAATAAGAGAAAGAAATTAAAGGCATAAAGATGGGTAAAGAGGAGATAAAACTATCCCTATTTGTTGATGATATGATAGTATGCTTGGAAAAAAAATAGAACTCAATAACCCAATATTTGATAAAGTGGAAAAGGTAAATTACTTGGGAAAAAATTCCTTATTTGGGAAAAAAAAACTGCTGGGGAAACTGAAAAGCAATCTGGTAGAAATTAGGCTTAGACCAACATTTTACACTATTTTCCACAACACATTCTAAATGAATATATGACCTTAATATTAATTTAATATGGTTAATTATGTTGATTATTTTCTTGATGTTGAATCATGTTTGCATCCCTGGTGCAGATCACACTTGGTCATAATAAATGGTTTCTTGGATAAATTGCTGTATTCTATTAGATAGGATTTTCTTTAAAATTTTTGGGTCAATTCATTAATATTGATTAATGATAATGGCCTTTAGTTTTCTTTCTGTGTTTTAGCCTTCCCTTGTTTGGGTATTAGGACTATATTTGTCTGATAAAAGAAATCTAGCAGTGTGCTTTCTTTCTCAACTTTTGCGAATAATTTGTTAAGTATGAGTACTTTCTAAAAGTTTTATAGAATTCTCCAGTGAACTCACCAGGAGTGGGAGGTTTTTTTTCTTTCATTTTTTTTTTTTTACAGCTAGATCTGTTTCCTTTTAAAGATTGGTTTATTTAAAATCTCTCTGGTCTTCTGATAGTTGGGGTATTTTATATTTTTTAAGGTATTCCTCTGTTTCTTTGCATTCTCAGTTTTATTAGCATATAACTGTATAATGTGTTCTGATTATTCTTTTTATTTCTTCTGATTTTACTGCAATTTCTTCTTGTTCATTTGCTCTATTTTACTGATTTTATTTTTCTGCTCCCTTTTATTATTTTTAAAAATAAAATATTTTATTTTCCCCCAGTTGTATGTAAAAATAATTTTTGACATTTGTTTTCTAAAACTTTGAGTTTAAAATTCTCTCCCTCCTCTTCTTCCTTTCCCCCAAATGAGAAGGCAAGCAATTCAATATAGTTTATACACGTGTAGTTGAATTAGTCCAATTCAATTCCACCAACAGTGCTTTAATGTCTCATTTTTCCACATCCTCTCCAACATTCGTCATTTACCTTTTCTGTCCTATTAGCCAGTTTAATAGGTATAAGATAATACCTCAGAATTGTTTTAATTTGCATTTCTCCATCTGTGGTGACAGTATTTTTTATATGGCTATAGATAGCTTTGATTACTTCATCTGAAAACTGATCATAACTTTTGACTATTTATCAATTAGGGAATGGCTCTTATTTTTATAAATTTGATTTAGTTCTTTATTTGATTGAGAAATGAGGCCTTTATCAGAGAAACTAGCTTCAAACTTTTTTCCCCTACAGTTACTGTTGCTAAGTGTAGTTCCCTCCATCCTATTCCCTTCCCATTTATTCTATTCTCTCTCCTTTCACCCTGTCCCTCCTCAAAACTGTTTTGCTTTTGACTACCCCTCCCCCAATCTGTCCTCCCTTCTATCACCACCACTTCCCCTTCTCTTATCCTCTTCCCCTCCCACTTTCCTGTACAATAAGAGAGATTTCTTCATCTCAGTGGCCACAGTGGAAGGGAGACCCTCCTCACGGAACTAGGGCAGAAAAAAAGTACTTGTGGTCACTCAGAGACCAGAGCACAGACTAGGAGAATAGTAAATGTCTCTCCTTGGATCATACCACCTTGGAAAAACTTAAAACTTACAGGTTCCTAGAAGTATCTCTGAAAACAACTGCACAAACCCCCTGAAGCTTGACACAGTGCAGCCTCTACCCAGGAAGAAGAACCCTACTTTAACAAGGAGTTAAAAGTCAAGTAATAGACTAGTAAATAAGCAAACAACAGAAAAAAAACTGATTATAGAAAATTACTGTGGTGACAAGGAAGATCAAAACACAAACTCAGAAGAAGACAACAAAATCAAAAGCTCATACACCCAAAGACTCCAAGAAAAATATGAATTGGTTTCAGGCCATGTAAGAGTTCAAAAAGGATCTTGAAAATCAAGTAAGAGAAGTAGAGGAAAAATTGGGAAAAGAAATGAGAGTGATGCAAGAAAATAATGAAAAACAAGTCAACAGTTTGGTAAAGAAGATGCAAAAAAATACTGAAGAAAATAACATCTTAAAAAACAGACTAGGCCAAATGGTAAAAGACGTCCAAAAAGCCAATAAGGACAAGAATGCCTTAAAAAGCAGAAATGGCCAAATGAAAAAGGAGGTCCAAAGGCTCACTGAAGAAAATAATTGCTTAAAAATCAGTATGGAGCAAATGGAAGCTAATGACTTTATGAGAAATCAAGAAACAATAAAACAAAACCAAAAAAAATGAAAAAGTAGAAGACAGTGTGAAATATCTCACTGGAAAAACAATGGACCTGTAGAACAGATCCAGGAGAAATAATTCAAAAATTACTGGACTACCTGAAAGCCATGATCAAAAAAGGAGACTGGACATCCTCTCAAGAAATTATCAAGGAAAACTGCTCTGATATTCTGGAACTAAAGAGTAAAATAGAAATTGAAAGAATCCACTGATCACCTCCTGAAGGAGATCCCCCCAAAAAACCTGCCAGGAATATTATAGCCAAATTCCAGAGTTTCTAGGTCAAGGAGAAAATATCACAAGCAACCAGAAAGAAACAATTCAAGTATTAGTGGAGCCATAGTTAGGACAACACAAGATTTAGTAGCTTCTATATTAAAGAATCAAAGGCTTGGAATATGATATTCCGGAGGACAAAGGAGCTATTACAACCAAGAACTACCTACTGAACAAAACTGAATATAATCTTTCAGGTGAAAAAATGGACATTCATTAAAAGAGGACTTTCAAACATTCTTGATGAAAAGACCAGAGCTGAATAAAAAATTTTACTTTAAAATACAAGACTCAAGAGAAGCATAAAGATATTTTAATATTTTATATTTAACTCATAAGACCTTTCTCATTATTAGAGCAGTTAAAATGAGTATATATAGACAGAGGACACAGGTTTGAATTGCATATGAAGGGATGACATCTAAAAATAAATTTAAGGGGTGAGAGAAGAATTACTGGGAGAAAAAGAAAAGGAAAGGTAGAATAGGGTAAATTATCTCACATGAAAGAGGCAAGAAAAAGCTTTTATAGTGGAGGGAAGTAAGGTAGGAGGTGAAGGGGAGTAAATGAAACTTACTCTCATCAGAATTAGTTCAAAGTTTTTCCAAGGTGGTATGATCCAAGGAGAGATATTTACTACTCTCCTAGTCTGTGCTCTGGTCTATGAGTGACCACAAGTACTTTTTTCTGCCCTAGTTCTATGAGGAGGGTCTCCCCTCCACTGTGACCACAAGCTAGTGCTCCTCCTCACCCTGGGACTGCCACCCAGGACTGTGACCTGGATCTGAATATAGGCAAAGTAACAGTCCTGCCTCATTACCAGCAAAAAAGACCCCTGTAATCTCCTTCTGACTAGTTGTTTGGCCCCCATACCATCTGTGGGCTCAGAGCTCTGAAAGCAGCCACTGCCACTGCCATTGGTGATTCAGTCACTCCCAAGGCCTACACCTGGTTTGCCATGGCTGGGGATGTGCTGGTATGGTCTGCGCTCCCCTCTCACCCAAGTGTGACAAATCTTTCCTGCTGACCTTCTAAATTGTCTTTGGTATCTGTGGGCTGAGAGGTCTGGAAATTCCCTCTGCTGCCAGTGACTCAGTTGTCTGAGGCCTGCTTCAGGTTTAATGGGGCCTGGTCTACACTGGCATAGACTGTACTTCTCTCTCAGTCAGGTGCAACAGACCTTTCCTATTGACCTTCCAAGTTATCTTGGGCTGGAAATTTGTTTCACTCCATTGTTTCATGGGTTTTGCTACTCTAGAATTGTTTAGAGTCATTTTTAAAATGTATTTGGAAGATTCGGGGGGAGAGCTTGAGTGAGTCCCTGCCTTTATTCCCCCCTCTTGGTCCCTTTTTAAATCAGATTAGCTAAAGGTTCGTCATTTTTATTGGTGTTTTCAAAGAACCAGCTTTTAGTTTTTATTATTTCTATGTTTTGTTTTGTTTTTTTTTCTTTTTGTTTTTGTTTTTGCTTTTTGGAGGGCAATTGGGGTTAAGTGACATGCCCAAAGTCACATGGCTAGTAAGTGTGTCAAGTGTCTGAAGTCATATTTGAACTCAGGTCCTCCTGACTCCAGGGCCAGTGCTTTACTTATGGCGCCACCTACCTGCTCCTATTTCTTTGTTTTTTTTTCCTAATTAATTTGTTCTCTAATTTTTAATATCTCCTCTTTTGTGTTTATTTTAGATTTGGTTGTTTGTTAGCTTTCTATTTTTTTTTTTTTTTTGCTTTTTGGAGGGCAATTGAGGTTAAGTAACTTGCCTAAGGTCACACGGCTAGGTTTTTGTTTGTGTGTGCTTTAAGTTTCTGAGGTCAGAGCTGAACTCAGGTCCTTCTGACTCCAGGGCCGATGCTCTCCTCACTGCGACACCTAGTCACCCCTTCTTTTTAAATTTTTTTTAAAAATACAAGTTCTGTTTTCTTCTATTTTGTTAATGTATGTTTGTAAAAATATGACTTCTGAGGACTGCTTTAGCTACATACCAGAAATTTTGATGTGCTGATTCATCATTACTGTTTTCTTTTACAAAGTTATTCTCTGATTTGTTCTTGGCCATCACATTATTTAGGTTTTCATTGTCATGTCTCCACTTGAGCCTGTAAATTTTTGTTTGTAGTCCTTGATCATTAAGGTCTATAAAAGATGTATTAACTATTTTTCCCTACTTACATTTGTTTTCAATACCTCTCCACCCTAGTAAATGGTCAGTGTTTGTAAAAGTTCCATGTGATGCTGAGAAATATCTATATTCTTTTGCTGCCCCATTTAGAAGATGCCATAATTCTTTTCATTCTAGTTTCTCTGGGCATTTGTTTGGTTCCACATTTTCCTCTTTTGTTTTGTCTTTCTGTTAGAATTATCTGAAACTGAGAGAGGGAGATTGAAATTTCTTATCACTACTGTGTTACTGTCTATGTCTTCTTGTAGCTCAGATGTTTCTTTCATGAATTTGGATGCAAGGCATTTGGAAGATGTAAGTTTATTACTGATATTGGTTTGCTATTGATGGTTCCTTTCAGCATAATATAGTTTCCTTGTTTATCCCTTTTTAATTTTTGAATGTTTGTTTTTGCTTTGTCATATAACATGATTACAAGTCCTGTTTTTTTTTTTTATTCACTTGGTGCATAGTAAATTTTGTTCCATTTCCTCAGTTTTATTTTGGGTATGTCTTTCTGTGTGTGTGTGTGTGTGTGTGTGTGTGTGTGTTTATTTCTTGTAAGCCCCAAATTGTGGGTTTCATTTTGTTTTGTTTCTTAATCCAATCTGTCACTCTTTCTTGTTTTATTGGATTGTTTAATCCATTCGCATTTAGGTTTATATAGTTAGGATTTCCCCACCCCCACCCCCGATTCTTATGCTATAAATACAGTATTGTAGTCCTTCAGTTACTTTACCTTAATCTTTTTTTAAGGTGTCCCTGTACCCACTGGATCTCTTCCCTGCGCCCTTGATCCCTTCCTTAAATTTTTGCTTATTAGTTTTTGGTTTTGCTTATTAGTTCCTTTTTCTCTCCTGCTTTCATATGGTTATATAATTCTTCCCTCCTTTTTCCTCTCAGTCAAAGAGACAAGAGATTCCTTCTTCTCCTTGTACTCCCCTTTAACAAGTCTTTTTCATTCGTTTTTAAAATTTCATTTTTTGTGTACCCCTTTCCAAAAATAAATTCTTTTAATTTCTATCTTCTCTTTCTGCTCTTGACCCTTATTCTTTGATTCATGTCACTTCTGGTTATCTGGTCCCTTTTTCTTTGAAATCCTCATGTAATCAAAATTTCCAAGATATCCATTATAGGCTCTTCTCTAACAGGTTTCTGCCACTCCTTTCTAGAGATTGCTTCATGGCTCTCCCTTTTCCATTGTGCCACAGTCCCAGAATAATGCCAGTTTTTGCAGCTGTCAGAGAGGACACTGCCTAACAGTTACCTCTCCCTCTATTTGCCTCAAAATCTCCATGGGTCCATGTTTTCCTACTCCCCCCAGGTACCAATTGTCCTCTTGAATATATAGAATTTGAGAGTCTCCTGTAAACTCATTTACTTGATTTCACATGGAAACTGCCTTCTTGTTTTTCTCCTTTTTTCTCTGTATTCTGTTCCACTGCCCCCTGCTGATGAAAAAATGAAGAGGCAAAATGAGGGGAACCTTAGCACTAGCCTCTGAACCTTGGCACTCACTGCACACATGCTTCTCAAATAAACAACTAACTAGACATGTATGGTAGAAGCAGAGAGCATTCTGTTTGGTGTGTGCTTGTCTTTATGGAGTATACTGACTGTCTGATACAGGTCTGTGGTGTGTAGGAGTTCAACCAGAATAGCATAGGGAGAGTGCTAAGAAGGAAGGGCTATGAACCAGGGGGATTAGGACAGGCTTTCTGGGGGTGGCAGTCATGAAGTTAGGCTTTAAAGCAGGAATTCTTAACCCGGGGTCTGTGAATTTGTTCTTTAAAAAAAAAGTTGATAATTATATTTCACTATAATCTGTCTTCTTTGTATAACTTTATGTAGTTTACACCTTTAAAAACATTGTTCTGAGAAGAGGTCCATAGGCTTCACCAAACTGCCAAAGGAGTTTAGGGGTGTGGGTGAATTCCTGCTTTAAAAGATGGTAGGCATTCAATAAGGAAAAGCAGAGTTCCTTTCAGGAATAGAAAACTATATGAGCAAAGGCATGCCTGTGAGAAAATGAGTAGTTTGAACTTTTCTCACTAGATAACAAGGGAGGTTTGGAAGGATTTTGAACAGAGGAGAGACCATGTATACATAGAAAAGGAAGATTATTTTGACATAGTGAGGAAGATGAGTTAGAGGAGATACAGTACATGTAGAAAACCCATTTCTGCTGGGTCTTTGTGGAACAGCAAGCAGTATTACACAGATAGGATTCTAGGTATATGATGCCCTGTTTTGTCAAAGTTTAAAGAAGGAAGATGGCACACTTTTTTGCTTAGTTTTCTAGGCACTACATTTGTTTATCAGGTACTTCAGAAAAAAACCAATTACATTAGGATATGTTCAATTAAGGAATAGTTAGTTTAGCACAGTGCTTGGCACATAGTACATGCTTAAGAAAGGTGTTTTCATTCATTCAGCAAGATACATACATAATTGTGATGTACAATAATATACAATAAATTCACTAGAAGGTATGAAAGTAGGTGCTTTATGAGTTTGGAGGGGAGAGATTGTTACCATTTTGGGGTAGGGACTATCAAGAAAAGATTCATAGATAAAGTGGCTTTTGAAACATTATTGCTTCCAAAATGTTGATCCAGGATTACTTTGTGATAAGAGCCAAAGCTTTTTTATAGCCAAAGTATTTTATAGTCTGGGAGGATTCAATCTTGGGCTTTCCTTGGGTACTCAATTCTGGAATCCTGCTTAGAGTTGTGGGGAGTAGTTATTCCTCTGTCTCAGACTGAGGCAGCTGAACTTTCACTTATTTATTTGGTTCATTCACCAGGTGCTGTGGGAGACAGTTTACCCTTTTGGAGATCACAGTCTGGTAGGAGGATAGGACACAGAGAAGATAGCCACAATATGCTACAATGCACACTAGACAACCTCAGAGAAGTGCAGAGAGAGGAGAGGGGTGTTACTCTGGTAACAGTGGGTAAAACAATCGGATTTAAGATGTTCTTATAGAGCCCCTGTCTTACAGGCTAAATAAAGAATGGATTGTGGGATGTATCAATAGTTCACATTTCTGTTTCCCTATGTGAGCATAGCCAAGTTATTTAACTTCTCTGAGCCTCAGTTTCCTCATCTGTAAAATGGGATAATAATACTTATGCTCCCCACCTCATAGGACCGTTGTGACTAGAATACCTGTCAACCTTAAAATCCTATTAAATGTGAGCTTTGTTCTTACAAGGAAGTGTCAAATGATGGGAACTCACTAACCTGGAAGCTCTTGGCCCTACTTTTTGTGTATGGCAAACGCTGAGGAAAGTGGTGGCAGCAGGGTCCTAAGATTTGTCTCCAGAGCTTTGACCAGGCAAATGGTGGAAAACTGGGTCCACACTGCAAGGCACGTGATTCCTGTGGGTGGAACTGATCTCAATAGGTCAGCTCCCAGCTTCTGTCATTAGCATATTGTATCTTCCCTTCAGTCTGTCTTCCTTTCTCTTCTTGGCTTCATTGTTTCCTCTTGTAGCTCTGTAACCAAATCCTCCTATGTGAGTAGCTGATAGTGCAGGAGATTGTAAGCAAGAAACCACATGATGACCACCTTCTAATAGGCCAATTCTAAGGAACAGTTTTATGAAGAATGGAAATGAAAGAAGAGAAAAAAATCCAAAGGGTAGCACACTGAGTTTCAGAAAATTCAACAGGTAGTAAGCCCTACAGGTAGAAAGTCTGTGATTAAGGGGGAAAGAATTTGGGAGATGGCATAATACCTACCAGTAGCTCACATTTCTGTGTCCCTTTCACCCAGTGCTTTCCTCACAACATCCCTGTGAGGCTGGAATGTAAGTAGTAGTATTCTCTTTCTATAGATGAGAAACCTGGGACTTGGAGAGAGAAATCTAACTGGCTTACCCAAGGTTCCACTAGAACCGGTCTTCTGCAGTTGAGCCAGGGCCCATACTTGTTTCCTATCTACCACACAACACTGCCCCCCAGAGGCTCTGAGTACCCCTGGTATTCAGGGGGCCTTGTCTTCTTAGTTATGGGTCAAATCAGTCTATTCAGCTGTGTATTCTGAAGTTCTGACAGTGACACCAAGGGGTGTATATAACCTTTAACATCAATAAATATTGAGATTTACCCCTCCTTCACTAACCATGTCCAATGTCATCGGAGCGGCTAGGTGGCGCAGTGAGTAGAGCGTCCGCCCTGGAGTCAGAAGGATCTGAATTCGGATCCGGCCTCAGACACTTAATGCACATACAAATAAAAAAAAACCTAGCCGTGTGGCCTTGGGCAAGTTACTTAACCCCAATTGCCCTCCAAAAAAACCAAAACAACAACAAAAAAAAACTTTGTCATCATTTGTAATCAGAAATGTCACCCTCCCCCCAATTTTATGATATTCTCTTCTCTCTGAAAGGGCAGAGTCTCTTGCCAGTACATGTACAAACAGTAAGCAGATTCCCATTTCTGTCTACTAGTAAAGCCAAAAGTTTAAAAATGATATTGTAAACTTCTAGGTTAAGATTATTAAGTAGTAAAACAGCTACTAACAGGCTAGAAGGCAGAGGGTTGGTTTTGTTTTTGTTTGTTTGTTTTTGGTATTTTAAATAAGTTCTTATAACACAGTAATGTTCTATTACATTCATGTACCACATTTTAGCCATTCCCCAATCAGCGGACATCTACTTTGTTTCTGATTCTTAGCTATCACATAAAGTGCAGACATAAATATTTTGGTATGTATGGGGACTTTCTTATTATCAATGGCTTCCTTGTGGTACATACCCAAAATTGGAGTCTCTGATTCAAAGGATAGGGACATTCTAGTCACTTTATTTACATAATTCCAAATTGCTTTCTAAAATGCTTCTCCAAAAATGCAATAGTGTGTCTATCATTTCACAACTTTTCCAACAGTGACTATCGCCATTTTGGGGTGGGGGGTGGGGTGGGGTGGGTGGGTGGTGGTTTTTTGCCAATTTGCATGTATGAGGTGAACAATGACTTCTTTAGGCAACTTCAACTCTTTCTTTGCTTTCAGGAAAGATTGTAGGGAACAGAATATTCTTCAGAATGTTTAAACAGATGAGTTCCATATTTACAAATAAAGACAACCTTAAAGATTCTATCCTATTTGGATAGACCAAATCCAGTCTCTTCTATTTTGGGCTGGTGTTATTTCAATGGCTTATAGAGTAGAATTTTTTAAAATACACATTAGAAAGTTCTGTATGTCAAACATAAAAGAGATATAATACTTTGGCATTCTTTTAAAGAAAGAAGACAGCTATATGAACAGAAGTAGGCATTTCTACTCCCTTTGTAATCAACTATACATGTTTGAGGCCCTGGGGAAAAAGGATGAAAATGACAGTCTCTATTAGTAGGTATTCCAGGGGCAGAGAGTAGAAAGGAGATACAGCATGTACATGAATAATCCTAATGCCAGGTAGAATGTGGTCAGGACAAAAGAAAGGCAGAGATAAAATACTCTTAGAAAATTTCAAATGAGGGAGATCATTAAACTTTGGGGTAAGGGATGAGGATCAAGCAGATCTTTGTGGAGCAAGGCCATACCTGTTCTGGTCCTTGAAAGGGAAGGATTTCAGTAGATAATGGGGAGGGTGTGCATTCCAGGCTTGGGAGATTGTCTGTACCAATGCACAGAGATAGTAGAATGAGATCAGGAAATAATTAATCATTTAATTTGACTTGAAGATACAGGGAGAAATGTGAAATAAATCTGTAAAGGTAATATTTCGTTATTGTGATTATCATTCTGTAGTAGTGTAATATTACTATGTTTGATACCCTGTTATTGAGGAAGCTTGGTATGGCAGAAAGACCACTGGGTTTAGAATCCAGCTCTGCTACATACTGTTGTTACACTGGGCAAATAATTTCATTTCCCTGGGCTTCAGTTTCTTTATCTATAAAATGAAGGACTTAGATTAGCTATGACCTCTGATTTCTCTTCGGGTTCTAATATGATCTTATTAATCTCCTTTTTTTCACTTTTGGGAGTGGCTTTTTTATATTCCCAGTTTATATTCCCAGCACTACTATTAAGATGTCTTCTTATTTTGGTTAGAATTGTCTGGGTAACCTATGAAGATTCCTTCTTACTCTGTGATAATGGTTCTGTTCGTAGGCATCCCAAGTCACAGGTTTGTCCCCTTTTCTCAGTGGAGAACAATCCAAAAAATGTTTTTTATTTGTTGTATAGATAACTAGATCAGTAGGCAGCTCTATGACATAGTGAATAGAACATTGGACTTGGAATCAAGACAACCTGAATTCAAATCCTGCATCAAATATTGACTAAAAGTATGATGCTGGGCAGGTCACTTAACTTTTGTCAGCCTCCGTTTTCTCATCTGTAAAATGGGGATAATAATAATAATAATACTTACCTTAAGAGTTATTGGGAAAATCAAATGAGATGATATTGTTATGTTCTTTGCAAACCTTAAGGCACTATATAAGTGCGATTTTATTAATATTATCATCATCATCATCATTAATGCTTTGAAAGTAGTTAAACCCAATTAGTTCTGAAAAAGAGGGAGACAGTTATTCTTGGCCCTCAAGTGTAATTGCCTTCCTATTGAGGAATAACTGCAGTTGTGCTATGACACAGTAATTTCCCAATGCTTTTTTAATTTTATATTTAGAAACACATTCTCTGTTCCCTCCTCCCATTTCTCTTTCTATGGAACAATTGTGCAACCTTTTTTCTTGCTGGCACAGTAATAGCAGGATTTCTGTATTTAGTCTTTGGAAGAATAAATCCTCTGTGGGGTTGGTACCCTTCTAACTTTGTGTTCCTAATAATTTTCTTCTTTAGGCTTTCTGACTATAGTGTAGAATATTTTCCCACTCAACTCTGATGTTGCCTTTCCTTTCTTTAGAACTGAGCATGCAGAATTCAGAGGGTGGATCAGATTCAGCGACCTCCGTGGCACTACGTACATCAGCGTCTGCTCAGGCCCCAGTTGTTCAGCCTGTGGCAGCCTCCCAGCAGGTAACATAACCATGTCTGTGTTCAACTTCAAAAGTGAAGCTACTGTTGATTTTGGCTCATTTGTTTTTATTCTTTAAGTGTTTAAAACTTTGAACAACAGAAAAGTGTCTAAATTTTTCTGAATTGACTTATGTTTGTTCTGTATATGCATAAGCCATTATTTTCTCTTCCTCATCCCCTCCAAATCTAGTTTATACAGAATGCTTTTAGCAAGAGAATACAAACTAAAGTTGAAATGAAAAAAATAACTATGAAAAGAATGAATAAAACTTGTCTTTAATTTGAAAAAAAAAGTTTCAGAGTAAATATATTTTATCACATCAGTCAGTAACTATTAGGAGCCTAGGTACTGTGCTTAAACCTGGGGGGACACCTAGATAGGTCAAAGATAATCCCTTCCCTCTAGGAGATTATAATCTATGGGAGAGATAACATGCAAATAACTACATAGGAATAAGCTCTATGCAGGATAAATTGGAGATAATCAGCTGAAGGGAGACACTAGTATTAAGGAAGATTGAGAAAGGCTTCCTATAGAAGGTGAGATTTCATCAAGGATTTGAAGGAAGCCAAGAAGCAGAGATGAGGAAGGAAATCATTCCAGGCATGGGGAAAAGGCGGGGAAAATTTTATATAATTATTTTTCACAATAAACATACATTTTCCTTCCAAAGAGATAGTATTTTAAGGAGTCAGTTTATAATATCTAGGACAATGCATTGGTTTAAATCATTGAAATAACTATAATTTTGTTTTTATTATGCTATATTACCTTATTCTGTATTTATTTGATTATTAGAATAAAAAGGGGAAATACTAAATAAACCACTTTAAAAGTGATTTTCCAGAAGTTGAATTATAAGAACAATTCAGCCACCTTTGTCATTTTTATGCTTTTCATTCAGTTACAAATGAACAAAATCTTTAGAAATTATTATTCTAAAATTGAAAATGACAGAATTGGGAAGGGAGTTTGATAGGAGAAATTCCAAATTAGGAACCACTTTGAGATTATGCAAGAATTAAAATGAAAATTAGGTGTGTTTTACATCAAGCCTGTAAAGCATATGTAGCCTGTGGCCCACCAAAGGATTCTGGGCAGCCCTTGAAAAATGTAGGGTTGCTTCTGTGCACTGTCCTGTTTGTCACATGACCCATGGCAACCAGCCATTGTCAGTCTGTCTCAAGTCTAACCTATCTGCAGCCTGAAGAAGTTTAGCCTATTTTAACTTTGGTCCCTACCTACTGCCAAGTTGTGCAGGTCTGTTTTACATACATAGGAATGTATGATGGCGAATCAGGACTACATGACAACAGAAGCTTGGGTAAGAAAGGATCAGGTACACCCTCGTAAGGTCAATTATCTAAGATTGTTGTGTTGTGTATGCAAAAGCGAATTGTTGTTTAGTTGTTTCCAGTTGAGTCTGACTCTTCATCCCCCTTTTTTGGGTTTTCTTGGCAAAGAAACTGGACTGGTTTGCCATTTCTATCTCTAGCGCACTTTACAGATAAGGAAACTGAGGCAGAGTTAAGTGACTTGCCCAAAGTCACAGAGCTTGTAAGTGTCTAAGATCAGATTTGAACTCAGGTCTTCCTGACTTTGGGCCTGGCACTCTATCCATTGTGCCACCTAGCTGCCCAACGACAACAGGGAAGGATCAAACATACTCTTTTGGTAACATAGCAGGGTCAATTACCTAAACTTGTTGTGTTGTATGTGAAAAAAGGAGATGAGACCTTGGCCTCAAGATCAAGGTGAAAATGAGATATGCCAAATTTAAAATCTTCATGCATTTCTGCTTTTAATTTCTTTTAAAGTATAAGAAGCATTAACTTACTTTAAGTATGGGCAGGCATTTCTCTACAACTTTAAGTTGCAGAAAAGATATAGGCCTGCATTGGTAGAGGGAGTCTATTCACCCCAGAGTTCCCTATATCAATGGACTCATAAGTCTAGCCCCTTTCTCTGTCTCTGTGAGGAGCCAAATATTTGAGGAGCTATCATATGGAAGAGAGATTAGATATTTTTTCTCCTAGTGTAGAACTAGGAACAAATAAAAGAAACAAAAGCAGAGGCAAATTTAAATTTAATATAAGGATGAACTTCCTAGCAAATGAGTTGTCTAATAGCTGCCTCTATGTGTAGTAGCCCTGGAGGTCTTCTAGTCTTAGTGGTTGCTGGAGTATAATGTAGGGGTTTCTTATGTAAGTGTGATGCAAGTATGATTCTGTGATTTAGTAAAAAGACTGCTATATTCTCAGAGGACATAGGTTCTAGACCTGGGACAGCTGGGGGCACAGTGGGTAGAGTGCTGGGCCTGGAATCAGGAAGACGAGTTCAAATCTGGTCTCAGACACTTATTAGAAATATGATCCTGGACAAGTTTCAAGTCTGTGTTCACTTCGGCTTCCTCCACTGTAAAGTGGAGATAATAATAGAGCTTACCTCACAGTTTTGTATGTTGTGAGGGTCAAATGAGGTCATATTTGTTTGAAAAAACAACACTTAACATAATGCCTGGCACACAGTAGGTGCCATATAAATGCTTATTCTCTTCCCTTCCCTCCTAGTATGAGCTGTCACAATACAAACTCTGTGATTTTGTGCAAGTTATTTCAGCCTTTTGGGACTTCTTCAAACTGAAAGGATTAGGTAAATTGATCTCTAAGGTCCTTTCCAGCCATACAGTTCTATGTCCTTTGTACTGCCTTGTAGATCAGAGGTGTCAAACTCAGGGCCCACAGGCCCACAAACCTCCCAAGTATGATCCAAACCAGATTAAAATATAATTGAGAAATGTTTGACAAAATAAATAAAAATATAATACAAACATAGATAATGTTAATTTGTGATTTCCTAAATCAGTATGCAGCAGCAAAGATTTGTTTCTATATGAGTTTGACATCACTGCTTTAGATTATAGTAGTGTCAGTTCACTGCCTTGTCTTGGTGGAGGGGCTTGTGTAGCTCAATGAAATGGTGAGCTACACTATGCAGGGTTACCCAAAATGGATGGGTCATAGTGGAGAGTTCTGACCAAAGGTGATTCTCTGGAGAAGGAAATGGCAAACCACTCTGGTATTTTTTCCAAGAAAACCTCATAGAAAATATTAAAATGATAAAAGAGATGACATCATGGGGCGGCTAGGTAGCGCAGTGAGTAGAGGGCTGTCCCTGGAGTCTGAAGGACCTGAATTCAGATCCGGCCTCGGACACTTATGCACACACAAACAAAAACCTAGCCATGTGACCATGGGCAAGTTACTTAACCCCAATTGCCCTCCAAAAAGCAAAAAAAAAAAAGAGATGACATCAGAACATGAACCCCTCAGGTTGGAAGGTGTCCATTATGCTACTGGGGAAGAGTGGAGGACAACTATAAGTAGTTCCAGTACTAATGAAGTGGCTGGGTCAAGGCCAAAAGTAAACTCAGCTGTGGATGTGTCCGGTGATGAAAGTAAAGTTCAGTACTAGAGATCAATATTGCATAGGAACCTAGAATGTAAGATCTATGAGCCAGGGTAAGCTGGATGTGGTCAAACAGGAGGTGAAAAGATTGAACATCAACATATTGGTGTCAGTGAACTTAAATAAAGAGGAATGGGTGAATTTAATTCAGGTGATCATTACATATATTACTGTTGGCAAGAATCCCTTAAAAGAAATTTAGTAGCCTTCATAGTCAATAGAAGGGTGAGAAAAGCAGTACTGGGGTAGTATTTCAAAATGACAGAATTATATGTGTTTGAATCCAAGATAAACTATTCAACATCACAGTAATACAAATCTATGCTCTAGCCACTGATGCTGAAGAGACCAAAGTTGATCAGTTCTATGAAGACCTACAACATATTCTAGAAATAACACCCTCCCCCTCAAAGAAAAGGTGTCACAATCCTCATGGGGGATTGGAATGCTAAAGTAGGAAATCAAAAGATAATTAAAATAATAGGCAAATTTGTCCTTGGAGTACAAAATGAAGCAGGGCAGAGATTAATGGAATTTTGTCAAGAAAGCTTGCTGGTCATTGCAGATGCACTTTTTCAACAATCCAAAAAGTGACTCTACATATGGACATCCCCAGACAGTCTATATCAAAATCAGATAGATTATATATTTTACAGCCAAAGATTAAAACAAAGACCTGGAACTTAGTGTGGGCTCAGATCATGAGCTTCTTATTGCAAAATTCTGCCTTAGGCTGAAGAAATTGTATAGGTCTGACCTAAACCCCTTATGAATATAAAGTGGAAGTGATGAATAGATTTGAGGGATTATATCTGGTAGGTAGAACCAGACAGAGGTTTGAAATATTGGACAGGAAGCAGCAACAGAAAACATTCCAAAGAAAAGAGCAAGAAAGCAACATGGTGCTATAATCAGGCTCTGTAAATAGCTGAGGAAAAAAAGTAAAATGAAAGGGAAAGATATATACAACTGAATGCAGAATTCCAGAGAACAGAAAGGGGAGATAAGGTTTTCTTAAATGAACAATGCAAATGATGAGATGAAAATGGTACAATGGGAAAGAAAATTATCAAGGGAATGTTTCATGAAACATTGAAACAAAACACGGAACAAAAAATCAAACAAAAATATCAAGGGAATGTTTCATGCAAAAATGGACTAGGTAAAAGACAAAAATGGTAGGGACTTAACAGAATCCAAAGAGATTAACAAGTGGCAAGAATACACCAAAGAACTGTATAAGAAATGATGGGATTCTAGCTGAGATATTTAAAATCCTAAAAGATGATGCTGGTGAAGTGCTGCACTCAATGTGGTAGCAAATTTGGGAAACTCAACAGCAGCCACTAGATTGGAGAAAATAGTTTACATCCCAATCCTAAAGAAGGGCGATGCCAAATAATGTTCAAATTACCAAACAATAGAGCTCATTTCATATACCAACAAAGTTATGCTTACAATTCTGCAAGCTAGACTTCAGCAACATGTGAACTGAAAATTATCAAAAGTGCAGGCTGGTTTTTGAAAAGGCAAATCTGAACAGCATACTGATGCACAGGCCCTCATCCCCTCATGCATGGACCATTACAGTAGCCTTCTGGTTGGTGTCCCTGCTTCAAGGTTCTCCTCATTCCAGTTTATCTTCCACTCAGCTATCAAATTTATCTTTCCAAATTTCAGGTCCATAGTTGTTACTCCTCTTTTTTTCTTTTCCTTCCTTCCTTCCTTCCATAACTTGCCCAGGGTCACACAGTAAGTATCTGAGGCTGGATTTTAACTCAGTCCTCCTGCCTCCAGGATCAGTACACTATCCACTGTGCCACCTAGCTGCCCACACTCCTCTTTTCAATAAACTCTGTTGCCTCCTTGTTAGGATCAAATATAAAATTCTGTTTTACTTTCAAAGCCCTTCACAACCTGGCCCTCTCTTACTTTTCTAATCTTATTATACCTTACTCCTCTCCAAAATCTTTGCAACCCAGTAGCACTTGCCCCCTTGTTGTTCCTCACACAAAATATTCTGGCTATCCCTCGTGTTTGGATTTCTCTTTCCTTATCTCTACCTCCTGGAGTTCATTCACCTTAATCTCAGTGCCTTCCCTCTAAGATTATCACCAGTTTATCCTTATGTATCTTGTTTGTACATAATTGTTTGCAAGGTCTCCCCCATCGGACATGGAAGCAGAGAATTTCAGGCATGGGAACTGGGAGATGGACTGTCATGTACAAGGAACAGAAAGGAGACCAGGGCCCCTGAATTGCAGAGTATGTGGAGGGGAGTCATTGCGCAAACATTTATCAAGTGTCTACTAAGTGCTAGGCACTAAGCTGAGTGCTAAGGATACAAATAAAGGTAAAAGATATGTCCCTGTCCTCAAGGAGCTCATAATCTAAAGGGGGGAAATGACATAAGACAAGGAAATAGAGAGTGGGAGGACTGTGAAGAGGAGCAGTAACCCCATGTTTTGATGAGTAATGAAGAAGTCTAGTAGGAATAAAGTAAAAGATAACTGAAAAGGTAGGAGAGAGTCAGGTTCTCTTTGAAAGCCAAACAGAGGATTTTTTTATTTTGTCCTAGAAGTAATGAGGAGCCACTGGAGTTTATCAAATAAGGGAGTGAGAGACCTGCATTTTAGGAAGATCAGTTTGACATCTGAGTAGGGAATCAACTGAAATGATAAAAGATGATATAGGGAAACCAACCAGAAATTGCAATACTCCATGTGTGAGGGTCTGAGGACCTGTACCGGACCAGGCTGGTGGCAGTGTCACAGGAGATACGGCTTATGTAAGGAGATGTTATAAAGATAGAAGTGACAAGACTTGCCTACTGATTTGATAATAGGGAGTGAGTGTGAGTAGTTGGGGATGACACCTAGGTTTTGAGCTCAGAGGACGAGGAGGAGGATAGTATCCTTGACTGTCTAGAGAAGTTAGGAAGAGGAAAAGGTTTGGGCTGGGGGAAGATGAGTTCAGTTTGTTTTGAGTTTAAAGTATCTATGAGGCATTCAATTTATGATGCATAAAAGACATTTGGAGATGTAAGACTAGAGTTTGAGAGAGAGGTTAGGGCTAGATATGTAGATCTGAGAGTCATCTGTATAGAGATGATAATTAAAACCTTGGGAGTGAATACAATCACCAAGTGGAATAATATACCGGGAGAAGAGAATAGGGCTGAGGACAAAGCCTTATGGGACCCCCACTGTTAATGGGCTTGATGTTATGAATCCTCAAAGGAGACAGGGAAGGTGTGGTCAGACAGGAGAAACAGGAGAGATTAGGGTTAGGCAAATCTAGAGAACATAAGAGTATTCGTTATAGCAGTGTCAAAGGCTGCAAAGAGGTAAAGAAGAATGAGGATTGAGAAAAGGCCATTAGATTTGGCAACTAAGGGATCACCAGAAACTTCGGAGAACAGTTTCAGTTGAATGATGAGGTCAAAAGCCAGGCTGCAAAGCATTAAGAAAAAAGTGTGAGGAAAGGAAATGGAGGCACCTGTTGTAGAAGAATTTCTCATAAGATTTAGCCATAAAAGGGAAAAGAGATATTGGATGATAACCAGCGAGGAAGGACAGACCAAATAAGAGTTTTTTAAGGATTGAGGGAGATATGGGCATGTGTGTAGGCACTAGGGAAACAGCTAGCAGACAAAGAGAAACTGAAGATTAGTGAGAGAGTAGGGATAGGAAGCACTGTGCTTGGGGAGATAGGATGGAATAGAATCACTTGTGCATGTGGAGGAATTAGCGTTGGCAAGGAGGTGGCGCGGTGAAGAGAGCCCTGAAGTCAGGTCAATTACCCTCCAAAAAGCAAAAAAAAAAAAAAAGGTAGTGGCAGGAGGCATCTCAGTGATGTGAGATGGGGAACAAAGGGAGCCCTCTGCTAATGGCCTCAACTTTATCAATGAAATATGAGGCAAGTTTCCCAGTCTGGTGTAATCAAAGGATCACTGGGTTTAGAGTTCATGGACTCATGTTTAAGTCCTGTTTATTCCAAGAAGCTGTGTGACTTGGATGACAATTCACCTCTCAGCTTCTATTTCCTCATCCATAAAATGAAAGGAGTTGGACTGAATGATTTCTGCAGGCCTCTCTAGTTCTAAGTCTGATTTTGTGAGATGTTGTCTTGCTTAGTCCTTCACTATGTTTTCCTCTTGCATAATCTCTTTCATTTACTCTATAGCTCAACTGCCTTTTGGCTGATCTTTTACTCTGCTGCCAAGGTCATCTATTTTACTCATGGCTTTGATCATAGGTCATGTTGCTTCCCAAGGCAGCCCCCCTTGAGTAAGTTACTCTATGGCTCTGGTGGTGGTAACCATGGGCTTCCTAATGGTGGCATTTGGAGAAAGGGGGAAGAAATATTCAAAGCATACACTGTCCCTGTTATTTAGTATTTAAAAATGCTTATTGTTGAATCAGAGAAGATGGTAGAACTGAAAGGAATCTTACCGATTATCTAAGTCAGTTCTTTCATTTTAAAAGATGAGGAAACAGAGACATGGCCATAGAGGTCAAATGACTTAGTCAAAGTCACACAGACAAGCCAGCCAGACTGATCATTTCTGGTAGCAGCCATCTCTTCCTGCCTTCTGCTTCTTCCAGCTTTGCTGTTAAGGGATCAGCAGTATGAGATCCTGCTTCTGTTGCACAACCTTGAGGATTTATTATTTGTCCTTCAGCCCAAAAGGACACCACCTTTAAACCACTTTATGTTCCCTCCCTCTCTGTCTGGGTTCATGTATGGATAGTGAAGAGAATGTTAGACTCTAATAGCATCCTATGGGCTCTTAGCTCGTTTAACTGCAACACAGACAAGGGGACAAGGTATTTACTTTGAAATAGTTGTAACTTTATCCCTTCAGAAGGAGACAGCAGTAGGCTAATCAGAAATTTCATCAGAGCTTCGTTGAAAGCAGTTACTCCCCACTTTCTCCACTGGTATAGGCCAGGATATCTGTTCCTTTTCTGGATATATAAATTCTCCATTTGACTTTGTTTTCTACTGAGTTTTATATGTGTGTATATCCAGTAGATATACAGGGAGCATGTTTCTCATCCTTTCTATACGTGAAAAACCTGTGACAACCTGCTCCCCCTCCACATGCCAGGATAATTAAGCCATTCTGAAGGAAATAAGTCTATCATAGTATTGTGTTCTTTACCATTGGTATCATTAGATTAGATAGTTTTAGACTAAAACATCAGAAATTGTTATAAAGAAAATTATGTTGTCCATAATACAAGTATTTAATATTCATTCCAGGTACAACCTGTTCAGCATGTCTATCCAACCCAGGTCCAATATGTGGAGGGAGGAGATACTGTCTACACTAATGGAGCCATGTAAGTGAGTCTTTTCTTTTCAAAACCACATGTTGTGGGCGGCTAGGTGGCATGGTGAAAAGAGCACCAGCCTTGGAGTCAGGAAGACCTGAGTTCAAATTCCAGCCTGTTCAAATTCCATTCTCTGTCATAACACTTACTAGCCGTGACGTTGGGAAAGTCACTTAATCCCAATTGCCCTGCCTTCTCCCCTCCAAAAAAAAAAAGCAAAAAAACCCAAACCCACACATGTTGTTCATGTATTTGCATGAGATTTCTTAGTAAGTATTTATGATCATGGTGATGTTGAATAACAGTGATGGAGCCATAGCTTGGAGAAGATGCCTCTTGTAGCTTTCATGCAGGTGCAGCGTGTCTCTGGTGGTAACTGCTAAGACACAGCATCCTACCTCATGGCACTCTCAGTGGCATCTCAAAAAGTATGATTTTATGAGACTGTGGTGGAGATCTATACCTGAAAGCTGGGAATAACTCCCAGTCTGCCTTAGCTACATTGCTACCAAACTTGTTTTAAAAAATTGATAGCTTTTGTCTTTGTATCACCTTCCTTCC
Source organism: Gymnobelideus leadbeateri (assembly GCA_011680675.1). NCBI lineage: Eukaryota > Metazoa > Chordata > Mammalia > Diprotodontia > Petauridae > Gymnobelideus > Gymnobelideus leadbeateri. The sequence goes on along the minus strand of WOXC01000611.1, from coordinate 92,317 downwards.
TCAGAACCCAGACAGACATTCATTCTATCAGAGGAAGGGAAAGAGTAAAAAAACTGTATTGCAAAACTCACCAATATGTCAACCAAGTCTGCCATGTGTGCAGTATTTCACACCTGCAGTCCCACACCAGTGTGAAGGAGACAGAGGGAGTCGGACTTGAGTGTCTCTTCTTTAGGGCCTGTCTTCATCATCATCATTATTCAGTGTTCCACTTTGATTATTATTCTTTCCATTTACATTGTTGTAACTGATGTATATATTGTTTTCCTGGTTCTGTCTACTATACTTTGTATCATATAAGTCTTCCGATGCTTTTTAGAATTCTTCTTATTAATTATTTTTTATATTCATGTATCACAGTGTGTTTAGGCATGTTTTTTTTTTTTTGGAGGGGGGAGGGCAGGGCAATTGAGGTTAAGTGACTTGCCCAAGGTCACATGGCTAGTTAAGTGTTAAGTATCTGAGGCTGCATTTGAACTCAGGTCCTCCTGACTCCAGGGCTGGTACTGTTGTTTTTGGTTTTGTTTTTTTGCTTTTTGGAGGGGCACTTGGAGTTAAGTGACTTGCCCAAGGTCACATGTTTCAATGGATGGGCATTAATGAAATTTTATTAAACTTCTTTGCAACTGAGATTAGATAAATCATTTGGTATGTAAATTATAATTTCTTTAATTAATAAATTCTAATTCCTTTAACAGACGAACCGCCTATTCCTACAACACTGAAGCTCAGATTTATGCTCCTAGCAGTGCTGCTTCCTACTTTGAGTCACCAGGAGGTGGAGCTCAGGTGACTACTGTGGCATCTTCTCCATCAGCCATTCCTTCTCACAGTATGGTGGGCATCACCATGGACGTTGGGGGGAGTCAGATCATCTCCAGCTCAGGAGCCTATCTCATTCATGGGGGGATGGATAACACTAGACATTCTCTGTCCCATACTTCACGTTCATCTCCAGCAACGGTATGTACTATAGCTTGGTGGGACCAGGTATTCCGCTGAGTCACTAGAAATAATTACATTCTGGACTAGACTGCTCAGTGGAGGTGATAGTGTTTTAAGTAACAGCTGAAGCTGGGCTGAATTAGGAATTATGTTTTTACAGGTAGGCTTTTTTCCCTTAAGAAATAAACGTGGGGCGGCTAGGTGGTGCAGTGAATAGAGCACCGGCCCTGGAGTCAGGAGGACCTGAGTTCAAACCCAGCCTCAGACACTTACCACTTACTAGCCATGTGACTTTGAACAAGTCACTTAACCCCAATTGCCCTACACAACCCCCTCCAAAAAGCAAAAAAAAAAAAAAGAAAGAAAGAAAGAAAAGTACTCTTCTTTATTTGTAAAGCAAGTTATTACTTGCTTTAAAGCTCTAACTTCTGGGGTGGCTAGGTGACACAGTGAAGAGACTCAGCCCTAGACTCAGGAGGACCTGAGTTCAAATCCGGCTTCAGACACTTAATACTTACTAGCCATGTGACCTTGGGCAAGTCACTTAACCCCAATTGCCCTGCCCTCCAAAAAGAAAAAAACAAACAAAAAAAAGCTGTAACTTCCCAGATGTTTTTAAGTTCTTGATTCTATTCTCCCTTTTTCTCTTTTGTGTATTTTTAAGTCTTGTTCAAAATAAAATTTTCTTACTTGCTCATATTAAACACAATTCTAAAAAATTATGCTAATAGTGACACAAACTGGTTCAGATTCTTTTCCTTATAGAAAGATCCCAAACATTTGCATACTTAACTTTAAGTGATAAAATCACTTAATCCTACTTTAAGAGGCACACTAGCTACCACTTCTTGAGCAGTGGCATAGTGCAGTAGATAAGGAGCTGGTTTCTGAGGCCAGAAGCCTTGGGTTTCCAGTTGTGGCTCTTGACACACGCTGCTTGTGGTAACCATAGATAAATGACTAAACTTTGTAGGACTCTGGTTTGCTAGAGGTGTCAGACATGTGGCATGTAGCAAAATCAGATTAAAACAGAATTGGGAAATATTTAATGAAATAAATGTAAATAAAATAAAACAAATAATATTAATAAATGGTTTTCTACATCAGTATATAGCTCACAAGGATCCTTGTATATGGTTTAATGACCCTCATTTCTATTTGAGTTTGACACCTCTTCTCTAGGCAGTTCTAAGACTGAATTGCAGAGAAAATGATGCCCTGGAAGCTAAAGCGTCTTTACTGGAGAGTTTGCTATACCAGTGAAGTCATAGGTCTAGCTAGCCTCTATTCTCCATCCTGTAATCCCCTGTTTCTTCTTATAAGTGAATAAATTCTAAAACGATACTGGTGAAATTTATAACTAAAATAGGAATATATTAGCTTTCTGGATATTTTTGATTTTACAAAAAGTACATGAAATGAAAGCATGCTATTGTGATGATTGTCTATGTACTGTCTTAGGCTGATACTCCTCCATCACTAGTCTAAGTGCTAACTTTTTTTTAAGAGCAGATAATTTTTAAATTGTTATCTGTAGAAAGCATTCAATCGATGGAAATATTCAGCTGGATGATCACCTATCAGGGATATTATAGAAGGTATTAACCTACTGTAGGGGCAGGTAGGTGGCACAGTGGATAGAGTGACAGACCTAGAGTCAGGAAGACTCCTCTTCCTGAGTTCAAATCTAGCCTCAGATGCTTACTAGCTATGTGACCCTGAGCAAGTCACTTCACCCTGTTTGCCTCAGTTCCTCATCTGTAAAATGAGCCAGAGTAGGAAATGGCCAACCACTCCAGTATCTCTGGCAAGAAATGGAGTTATGAAGAGTCAGACACATCTGAATAACAAATTCACATATTGACGTAGATTGGTCTACGGATGGCCCCTGAGGTTCCTTCCAACTTTGAAATGAATGAAGCAGCAAACAAATTTATGAAAGTCATATTGAGGCACTTCCCAATAAAGCTGTATTTAGCAGGCTTATTTTAACTTGTGTCCATGTTATAAAGAGGGAGTCCTAGGTTTGGAAATGTTATTCTGGTTTCCTACTTTGCATCATCAGCCTTTTGTATTAGAATGTATTATTAGAGACTTAAAAATGGTTGCTTGAACATTTTGGGTCCCATACTTTTCCTGTATAATATAAGCAAGATCCAAAACCTTAGAGAGGAGCCGAGTGTCCTCCCATGGGAGAGGAGCTCAAGCCGGAGGTGCAGGTGGCTTTAGCAGTGGGAGTCCCTTTCCTGTTTATCTTCCCCAAACTGTCTTCCTGCACTTTTGCCCTCCTGCCTTCACGTATATGTATGCCAATTCCATGTCTAAGGGATTCCAGTCTGACTGAAAAATACATTTTAAGTATTATTCTTACTCAAGTTGCACCATTAAAGACTTGTTAGTCATTTAAGTGCTTAGAGGTTGCCTCTCTTAGCTCCAATCATGGAGGGTGCCTCTGATTGTTTCAAGGTTCATGTTAGCTGATTTTCTGCTAATGTTAAGTTGAGTAAGCCTCAATTTCAACTTATGGAGAGGCAGCATGGTACAGTGGAAGAGCCCTGGCTTGGGAGTCAAAGGGCCTGGGCTCAAACCCCACCTCTGATGCTATCTGAGTCGCCTTGGGCAAGCCATTTAGCCTCTCTGGGTCTCAGTTTCCTCATCTGTAAAATTACAGAGTTGGAACAAGATTGCCTCCAAGGCTCTTCTAGTTCTATGATCTAGTCAAATTTATATCTTAAAAATCCACTAAACTAGACAAAATTTTGTGGTGCCATGACATTCAGATATTATCATTTGGGGATCTTAAGGCAAATTTAACCTTTGTGGATTTACATTTTTTCCTTTTGTTTGTATTATGGATAGCTTTAGGAAATTAGATTTTCTTCTGACATTTGGAGTTATTTCCTCATTGCTATATCAGCAACTGCTTAGGCTCTGCCCAGGTGGGGACACTTACTAAAAACAAAGGCCAGGCAAAGCTCTACATCAGCTGTCTTACTAATTTACTTTTTTCATTAGGAACAAGAATTTTTAAAATTCAAATTCTTCAGAATTAATTGAACCCAAACTATTGTGTAAAAATGGTAATGTAATGCCACTATTTCAAGAAGGAGAAAAAGGCATCATGATGTGATAGGAGGTAGTGAACCTGGGTTCTCTTCCTTTATTGAATACTGCATATGTGACTTTAGGAAAAGTCTTTAACTTCCCAGGGCCTGTTTCCTTATCTGTAAAATGAGGGGTTTGGGCTAGGTTAGGAGTTCTTAACCTAGGGATCAGAATTTGTGAATTTACTTTTTAAATATTTTGATAATTTAAAAATAATTTTGATATTTCAACACTTTTAGTTTCCTTTGTTATCCTATGCATTTTGTTAAACAAGGGTTCCACAAAGGGGTCTAGGGACTTCCCCAGACTGATGGCTGAATGACACACAGAACCAACACCTCGGCTAGTAGATCTCTGGACCTTCTTGTTTTGGATCTCCTGATCTACACTTGCATATATGGAGCACTTGAAGGTTTACACAGCACTTTCCCAGCCACAACCTGTGAGGTTAAGTAGTGCAGCTATTGCTGTCACATTCTCCCTGAGGGATGAAACAGCTTACCTGGGATCCCAGGGCTCTAACGTGGTCCCAGCACTCCTCTAACTGGGAATGGAATTTACTTCCACTCTATCATGCAGTGACCTATAAATGGCTTTCATGTTTAAAAGTCTGTGATCTCAAAACTTGATATATTTTGCAAAATAAAATACTATTAGTGGGGATTACCTAGGATGGATCACAGGTGGGAGATTTTCATGTCTTTTCACTTGTTTCTGATGTCATGTTTTGGTTATTTTTAATGAGGTTAGTATAATTTGTTTGTGTGAGATGAAAGTTTTGCTAAAAGCTGAGCTCCACATTTCTGATTTGTCTCCATTTGCAATAATAACCAACTTGCTATATTAACACAAGCTCAAGTTTTTTAAGGCATGTGAAGCCTTCCTCAAGTCATAACTAATAACTACTTGTTAGTGTAGGTGTAATCTCAACTCCAGGGTAATAGTATGGTAAAGAAATGGTAAAGAAATGAATTTTGAATATTTGGTTTTATTTGAATATATTTATTATAATAGTATGCTCTGTGATATTTATACTAAAAAATACTCTGTGATATTTTTGAGAAATCTGATTGTCAGTCAGCAGTCAGCAATTTAACCATGTTATAGTAAATTAGATTCTTGAGAAGTAAGTGTGTATGTGGGTGTAAAGTGTATGTATATGTATGTGTATGTATGTTGTATATGTGTGTTTTAAAGCCTTTTATTTATTTTTTGTGCTTCTAATTGATTATTTATTTTGTATTCTTTTATTTTTAAATTTTGTGTTCCAAATTCTCTTCCTCCCCACCCTCTTCCCCACCCCCTGAGAAGGCAAGCAATATGTAGTTATTCATGTTTATGTATATATGCAAATCATGCAAAACAAATTATGCAAATATTCAGGTTTTTTTTTAATAAGAAAAATAAAGTGAGAAAATTTTACTTTGGTTTGCACTCAGTTCATCATTTCCCTCTCTAGAGGGGGATAGCCTTTTAAAATTTTCATCATGAGTTCTTTGTAATTGTCATGGATCATTGTATTGATCAAAGTAAGCCAAGTGTTTAACATCATTACATTAGTCATCATTACAACATTGCTGTTACTGTGTACAATTATCTCCTGGTTCTTTTCACTTCACTTTGTATTAGTTCATATGGGTTTTGCCATGTTTTTCTGAAATCATCCTCCTTGCTATTTTCTTATAGAACAATTGTATTTCATCATGATCATATGCCACAACTTGTTTAGTCATTCCCCAATTGATTAGCACCCCCTTGATTTCTAATTCTTTGCTACCACAAAAAAGAACTGCTTTAAATATTTTTTTTTACATATAGGTCCTTTTTCTTTGATCTTTTTGCGATCTAGACCTAGTAGTGGTATTGTTGGTCAAAGGGTATGCACAGTTCCAAGCTGTTTTCCAGAATGGTTGGACCAGTTCACTATTCCACCAACAGTTCATTGATGTACCTATTTTCCCCCATCCCCTCCAGCATTTGTCATTTCATATAGGTATGAGATCTTATTTTGGAGTTGTGAAGCCTTTCACTTCTAAGAGATACCAGGAAACATACTCCTTTGCCTTAAGGAAAAGGTATCTAAGATAGTGTTAGTGATGGACGATAAATGATAACTTGTGAAATCACATAGTTTGAGAGGTCACAGAACTTTTTGTATACCAAGACTAACATTTTAAAGGATGAAATTCAGAATGCTATTTTAAAATATTTGTTTTTGGTAAATAGCTTTATATCTTGATATTTTTTTAAGATTTGCATTAAAAAATTTATTTGCATTGAAAAAATCTCTACTTAAAAAATCTTAAGGAGCACTTGAAAGTTTACAAAGGGCTTTCCATGCGTGATGTCACATATGACACCCTTTCAGATATAGGTACTACAAACATTATAATAATCCCTATTTTACAAAATAAAAACATAAGGATCAGAGAGGTTAAGTGATTGAACCATGGTCAGACAGCTTATGAAGTGTTTAGAAGTGGGATTAGAAGCCAGGTCTTTGTGCCCTCAAGTCCAGTACTCAATCTACTTTGTCACATTGCTATTTTTTTAAACATTCTTTTTTTTTTTAAAACTTTGAGTTCCAAATTCTCTTCCTTCCTCCCACCCACTGAGAAGGCAAGTAATATGACACTCCTTATACGTGTGAAGTCAAAAAAAAAAAAGCAAGAAAATGCTTGTTCTCCTGGTTCTGTTCACTCTACATCAGTTCATAGAAGTCTTTCTAGGTTTTTCTGAAACTATCTCCATCGTTTCTTGTAGTACAGTTGTATTCCAGCACATTCATGTACCATAACTTGTTCATTCATTTCCAAATTTATAGAATATTCTCTCATATTCCTATTCTTTGCCACCTTAAAAAGAGCTATAAATGTTTTTGTATATCCTTACAGCAAAATACTGCAAATTTTATGCATTCATGTGTGTGAGTGTATTCTTTTCCTTTGACCAGTTCAGATGAAAGAGAGGTTGAAATGTCAGCAATTTTTCCCATCCCTCCTCCTTGCTTGTATAGAGGTCTACTTGCACACCTTGATTATGTGAGTTAGTTTTCTCTAACCTTCCCTTTTACTTCTCCATGCCCCATCCCCGTATTCCTCTTCCCTTCTTTTTCCATTCACTATCACAATAATAGCTCATTATGGTGGTAATCTTTTTTTTTTTTTTGACCACTATTCCACTCTATTGGACTTGAAATTAGGACCAAGCTCTTCCACACTTCTGGAGAGAAAGTCTAGGCTGGTCCTATTGCTATTTTCTTGGATCATTGAGTGCTAATGTTATTCTAGGCTCTCAGGGACAGCTCAGAGAGGAGACCTTCAAGCTTTCAGTGTTCCCAAAGTCATTTGATCTCGGGCAAAGTTTGATTGCTGCCACCTAGTCCAAGCTTTTGCAAATTCCTGACCTGGGTTTTGGTCTGAATAACATTAGAATGCTTTTGAACTCAGCCCCTATTATTAGCCAGCTTGAAAGTTCTGCTGGTTCAGAGTAACAGAATTATAAGCTCTCTTTTGGTCTGGAATCCCTGCCCTGATTCTTCAGGCTGGGATAGATGTTGGAACTGAGATCCTGCTGTGTTCCTGAAGTCTGAGCCACATTATTTATCCTTGTTTCTGAACTTCCTCCTTTATCAGTACCCTGCCCATGGTGTCCCTACCTGAGAACACCACTTCCTGTGCAGATTCCCTTCTAAGTCCACTCTGGATCTGTGATCCAGAACTGGGTAGTGGTCAGCAAAGCTGCCACTTTGCACCTGTCTCCATCACAGTGCCCTAGTGTAGATCTGGGGTCTCTCCTTGCCCTAGTACACAGTCACTCCCTTGATGCTAGCGTGCTCCTGGAGTTTGCTTCTTCCTCCCCCCCATTCAGTGACACCAGACTTTGCCATCTATCTCCTTATGCTAACCTGGCCTGCATAGATGACTCTCTGTGCCATTTTTCTGGACTTCCCCATCAGGATTTGGTCTGGTGCATTTTCTAGGTCTGTTTGGAGGAGTTTTATGGAGGGGAGCTTGTCTACACTGTTTTCTGCTGCTCTGCCTTCTCAAATGATTTTTTGATCTCTTGATCAAATGATCTCATATGGTCTTATAAAGCTTTGTTTAATAGAGTTCTCTTCTTTTGTATCTTCTGAAATTTCTCCCTTTAGAGTCTAAACAAACATTTTATAAAAGTTTTGCTAAGTTAATAATATATTAAATCTAAGTGAGTTCTACATATTCTCCTAACTTTTTCTGCATACAATAGTTTTTATTTATAAGTTTCTTGTTTATAATATTGCCTTTTGCTGATACTAATATCCAGGTTCTTTCTTTTATCAAAATTATTCTTCTACCTTTTAGAATACTCTTCCCCTACCCTTAATTTGCCATTTCTTCTTCTAAGCAAGCTTTCAGCCCCCTACAAAATATCAGAGAACTCTCCCCCACCCCAAGTTCACCTGGCTATATGATTTCTATGCACCATTCTTAACATTTAAGAATTATTTCTTTAAAATTTACTACATTATTTTGTGTGCAAAATATTTTAAAATTATTAATGAAAGGTATTAATGGTTCTATTAAGCTAAAAATAAAGGTTACATTTCAATTGTGGTAATTGTATATCAAAAGATTTTACCAAGGATTGTGTACATCCACAATAGAAATCCTTTCTCACATTAGAACTATATGAATCTATATGGGTCAGGTAGTCAGATTCAAAGCTATTAATAAGAAAGTTGTGTATTTGTTAGAGTAAGACCTTTGCCGTGTGACTCTTTGTGACAACCAGTTGACCAGAATAAAAAGTGGCATAAAATGCAGAAATAGTCTGTTTATTTCTAAGTGTTTTGTGTAATTGTATTGTAGTCCATTATAAGTATCTTATAAGACCATAAACTCAAGTTATTTAGTTCTTCAGAAAAGGTTTTTTGTTTTTGTTTTTTTGGAGGGAGGAAGGCAAGGCAATTGAGGTTAAGTGACTTGCCCAAGGTCACACAGCTAGTAAGTGTGTCAAGTGTCTGAAGTTGAATTTGAACTCGGGTCCTCTTGACTCCAGGCCAAGTGCTCTACTCAATGCACCACCTAGCTGCCCCCAGAAAAGTTTTTAATTGCTCCATTATAATGTTGATAGAAGATGCTTTGTATGAATAACAGCTATTGTGAAGTTCGAATGGTCTGAATCCCATCCGGGAGTCAAAGATAGACTGCTCTTCAGGCCTCCTAGTTACTCCTAATCAAACTGTTAGGGTCTGAGATAAGGTGTGAAATGACTGTATGTAGTGGAGCTTTGGCTCCCTCTACTGAATTATGGAGTAGTAGGCACACTTCTTAAATAAGAGATTTTAGATTTTAGATTTAGATTCATTTTAGATTTGCCTTTGGATATGTCCTAATTGTATACTCTTTAGTCTGCTGGAGCAGCCATTCTCTTTGTGGTCCTATGCCTTGAACAATACTTAATTTCTATATGGGGACTTTGAAATTCCATTGGCTACAAGTTATGCTCATTTTGATCTCAGTGTTGCCTGTTTACATGTTTACTGAGATTCTTGAGCAAGAGCCAGAGGAAGTGGGAGCCTTAACATTTGATCTTGTCCTTAAACTTCTTAGCCTCTTGGAGTCTCACAGAAAGCCTGGAATATATTAGAAAGAGGTTATTTTCTTCCATCTGTTTGTTAAATCCAATATCTGGTAGCTTTCCAACTAAGGCCATTCAAGGCATAAAGCCAGGACTCTAGAGGGAATCATTACACTTTACCTTCCTTCCCTCATTTCCCACTCACTTTAATATCACATCCCCATATTAAAACTGTATATCCAATTCAAATGCTGTTTCCTTCACAAAGCCCTATTTGATTATATGCTCCCACCTCATTGGTAATATCCTTCTTGTTTAGACCTCTCACTTTATTTTACCACCTAATGTGGGTAAAATGTATATATGAGCCATTACAATATTTTATGTGCATTTTTTTCTCCCTCTACCAGTCTAAATTTGGTGGGACAGCGTCAAAAACTTGTTATCTCCTGTTGTACGTAATATAGTATTCTGCATACAGTAGTAGACACTAAATAAATGTTTGGTTGTAATAACATTAGTATGTACCCAGTGAGTGGTCTGTTTTGAGGATTAAGTGAGATATATAATATACATATGAAAAATACTTTTTGAACCTTAAAGTGCTATATAAATGTCAGCTATTATTTAATTAAATTGACCAAGTTCCAGGGCTGTACCTTATTTAAATCCTTGTTCTTAACCATTTCATGAATTATCTTGGCTTCCTGCTTTATATGGAATGCTATCTTGATATTGCTTCTAGCATTCTGTCCAGGGTGTCAATATAATGCACAGCAGAGGAAGTCCCTACTCAGAATCTGCCCTATCCAAAAGTCAGCACAGCATTTGGTTGAGCTGTTTGGTTGAAAGTCTAGGCTTTCTGAACTGAGGAAGCTTGTTCCCTGAGTCTTACATTGGGCTGCCCAAAGCTGCAAGGGCATATTCTGGCCCAGGTGTGGGAAAGCTGCAGCCTCAGGGCTACTTGTGGCCCTCTAAGTCCTCAAGTGCAACCCTTTGACTGAATCTAAACTTTCTTATTTGTTATGTGAAGTTTGGATTCAGTCAAAGGGCTGCACTTGTAGAGCTGGAGGGCTACATGTAGCCCTGAGGCTGCAGGTTCCCCATTCCTGTTCTGGATAATTTTGTAATGATTGTGCTTGAGAGGAGTTTGGGGTTACCAATGTTTAACACAGGGTTGTAGGAACAAAATTAATACCAATTTCATTGGCTAGAGTTTATAGATCGGAACTATCAAAGCCTTTGAGGGTTTTTGTTTAGTTATCTTTTGGGGACTGCCTTTAGTCACATTTTTTCTCTACCTTCCCTTTGCCTAAATTTAGAGTATGGAGTCAGTATCCATTTCTAATTTCCTGGAATCAGAGTGGCAGACTGATTAAGGAAAGATATTACTACCTTGTCTTGCTCCTGGACATCCAAATCAGAGTTTGATGATATTTTGCCCCGTCAGGCCTCATGTCACCTGAAGGAGGCCTCTCATTGCCTACCAAATAAGGTATCAAGGGGGCATTTATTAAGCTCCTGTGCCAGGCACTATGCAAAGCACTTTACAAATGTGATGTCATTTGATCCTCACAACAACCCTGGGAGGTAGGTGCTATCATGATCACCATTTTATAGTTGAGAAAACTCAGGCAAACAAGTTAAATGACTTGCCCTAGCAGGGTCATATAGGAAGTAAGTATCTGAGACTGGATTTGAACTCAGATCTTCCAGACTCTAGGCTTAGCACGCCATCCACTGCATCATAAGTTTTTTTACTAAGTACATGCTATATGCCAAGGACAATGTTGTAGGAACTGGAGATTCAGACAAAAATGAAGCAACCTTTGCTCTCAGAGTCCTTATGTTGTTTCAGAGTATAAAGTTTTCAGTTAATCAGTTAGAAAGCATTTATTAAGTGCTTGTTGTATGCCAGGCACTGTACTAAAATTGGGGATACAAAAAAAACAAAAACTCAGTAACATTCTAATGGGGGAGGCCACATGTAAATAATTCTGTATATATAAACTATACAGAGTAGAGGAAAGGTAATTTCAGAGGGGAATGTTTATTCCTTGTGCCCGGAGTGTTCTTCCTCCCCACTTGGTCCATTGAATTCCTACCCATCCTTTAAAGCTCTACTCAAATGCCACCTCCTGTACCAAGCCTTTGCTGATTCCCCACCCCCTAGTTGGCAACATTTCCTTTTGTACTTTTCATCATATTTGAGTAATAATAGCTTATATTTAGATAGTACCTTAAGATTTACAAAGCGCTTTATGAAAATTATCTGATTTTATCCTCACAACAATCCTGTGAGTGAGGTGCTATTATTATACCCATTTTACAGATGAGGAAAATGAGGCAGAGGCAAAAGTAACTTTGTTCAAGGTCACAAATGTCTGAGGCAGGATTTGAACTTAGGTCTTCCTGACTCTACAACTGGTTCTCTATCCATAATGCTACCTGTTTCCTACTATAAGTTACATGAAGTGAAGGGACCACATTTTATCTAAACTTTGTATCTCCTTTAATATCTAGTAGAATACTCTGCACTATTGAATTCGTACCCCCAAATTATTTTGCAGACTGTTTATGAATACTATCAGAGATGGATTTACAAGTCTCATGGGGGTTTCCTCTTTAATATTAGCACTTCAACTAGGGTAAAGAAAATATTCCAATACTGTCTACAATACTGACTTTCCCTTAGCTTAGGTCCACTAGCTTATCATAACACTCCTTTATTTCCTCAGTCTGGGTATGTTACCTTCACTAGTACCCACCCTATGGCCTCCCACATTTCTGTTCTTGGTTCAATATTGTTTGCATTCAGCTGGTGTCGTGTTATAGGCATCTTACCTGGCGTAGAGTTCCCTGTGAGTTCACAGAATTCTGGAAGGTTGGGAGACAGTCTGATTTCCTGTGTGTCTCTTCATGGTCCCTAGAATTATGCTTGAATGTTGTGGGTGGACAATGCTTGTGGACAGAGAGCTAAGCCATTGGGAATAGGTGACAATCAGGCTTTCTTCACTGTGGGGGGGCAGTTGTGCTGATGGGAGTGAGCACTTGTGCACACTATCATGGCTCATGACAATCAAACCCAGCAAGGCTAAAGAACCAGACCTCACTGGGTTGCTTTGTGTTCAAAAGGCTCTTTGGTTCCTTTGCATGTCATGAAATAACATTTCTTTGCTACAGCTTCATTTCATAAATACTGTGCCTCATTTACCTGCCTTATGTCACAAGTCTTTTTTGATAGGAAGCATTAATCATAATTTGGATATTAATAAAAACAAATCTTGGCTGATGCTAACTCTCTGATTTCCTTTTTTTTTCCATTTTATTTTGTTTTCCTGCACACATTTTCTTTAGCTTGAAATGGCGATTGAAAACCTACAAAAAAATGAAGGGATTACATCACACAAAAGCAGTTTACTCAACAGCCATGTAAGTTAATGTCTAACTTTACAATCTGTCCCTACTTTGCAAATAGCATTCATAGACACTTTAAAAACCAATGAATGGCACTGGATGAGCAGCCCCCTTAGCTGCTGTAGGCTCATTTTTCTGAGATGACTTTTTAAAAGAAATTTGTTTGGCAAAATTTTATCCTAACAAGTTTTTATTAAAACCATGAAAATATTTTTCACTCTACTATTATTTTTCAAGCCTCATAGGGGAATATTGAGTACATTTCTTGATAAGTGTGTTGAAAAGTTTGATTAGTTTCTCTCATTTTTGACATTCTGGTATTGTTTTCAGAAGTACTATCAGAAAACACTGCCAAGTGAATTTTTATTGTTTCTTGCTTAGCTAAAACATGGGAACTAGCTATTACTCGAATAGATAACTTACTAGTGGATTTCTTCTTTAAAGTTACATTGGGGAAGACTTTATTCCCCATGACATTTTCTGAACTAGACCATGTGTATATGGTTGGAAAGTTCATTTTAGCAAAATGACAGACCACTGAGGTTAGAATGGGTTCTGATTTGTTGCTCTGTGGGAAAATTACTCCTTACTGAGGAGTAATCAGTCATTTTCTATCCTTTAAAACAAAAATAATCACCCTCAGTTTGCATTGTTCATTTAGATCTGGTCTTCAGCTTGAATCCATTGCCCTGGGCAGAATACAACACACTGTTTGATATCATTACTAGAGATGAGAAAGGATCCTATTGGATTTGAAGTTAAGTGATACCTAACAAGTTAGGAAGTCTGTATGTGGGGTCAGAGGCCTGAATATAAATCTGGAAACAAGGTCCTAGAACATAACTGTATTCAGGAGGGTGTTTATGTACCTCTGCAACCAATTATCATGGAAGTGCTGGACCCTTGAGAGTTGGGAGCCCCCAGGAATGTCATTGCCTGCCTGACCTTCACAAGTTCCAGCCCCAAATCAAGCTGTGCTGATGTAAATCAAAGGTACTTCTGGGTCAGAAAGCTCCTGGCCCTGACTTATTCCCCACCTTCTAAGCTGTACTTGATCTGACCCTATCACCTTAATTATGCAATACCTGTAGCTAAGTGTGGTCATTATAAATCACCCTCAGAGGGAAAAAATGTCTTCCTTCTATTCCAATGTTATTCTTGAAGCCCTAATCTGAAAATATAGATAGAAAAATCAAATTATATTGTGAAACAAGGAATAGATGTGCTATAGTTGGCTCTTCCTAGAATTCTTCCAGTAGCACCTTATTATATCATTTTGGTAATTATCCAAGTATGGTGCTTACACATGATTATTTTGGGAAGAACTAGGGGAATTAAAAACATAGACAGGCCAGATGTTTCCACTAAAAATTAAAGTGTCTATGACAAAATACATTATTCTCTTATCTCTCTGAATACAAATAATGCTTATGATTGTCTAACCTTTTTTCTTTTGAAGCAAAGCTTTCTCTGATTATTTCTTTACAAGTTTACTTCCCTGTGTTTAGCCTTTCCTTGGTTAAATTTGCTCTATCTGTTTTCTTGCCAATATTCTGTTGTAGGTTTTTCTTCACCCATGAAGTATATTGAATAGGGCTTGGGAGTTTTGTGTCTATTTATTTTCATGACTTAGAAGTAAAAAGAAGTAGAGGGGCTTGAAAATATCACTACTAAGTAAACTTTGATTTTTTTTAAAAGCAAAAAAAATGTCTATTGGGGAGGAGTGTCTCATAAAATGCAGATGGTTATTAGCCCCTAGTCTAGCGCTTCATAGCCAGATTTTTAGTTGCTTAACTATTTAAGCAACTGAATTTCCAGAGCCCACAGTTCTTTAGCCACTAGTGCTAACTTGCCAGTGTTAGCATCTTGGCTTAGTGTTGTGAATAAAGATCTTTTGTAAATATGGGAAATTAAATGCCATAGCCAGTCCCCCAACTTCCTTCCCCCATACTCTTCAGGCACAGAGAATGCAGGTGAGGTGAGTTGGGCTTATTCAATCCAGTTCAACAAACATTTCTTAAGTGTCTATTCCATGCAAGTCACTGGTTAAGAAAGAACCTCAAAAGTAGAGGTAGCAGAAAGAGCCAGTCACCATAATAGGTTGGTGAAAAACAGATCGACATACGCATACCCTCTCAAAAGTTTCTGTTTAGAGTAACATAATAATAAAAGGTGGCAGGTCTGTAGCCTCTCTCCAAAACTTAGCTGAGCTACTGTCTTGTCCATGAAGCCCTTCCTGATTTCCAACCTTCCTTCACCTGCCAGTGCCCCCCCATCTCCAAATTACCTGGTACTCATTTGGTAGGTATTCTGTTTATACTTATATATGTATGTGTGTTGTTTTCTCTATTAAAATATCAGCTCCTTAAGATTTCGTTTACCTTTGTATTTGCCTTCTAGGCATTTGGCACCATGCCTAGTGCCCCGCATAGAGGACTCATTTAAATGTTTGCCAACTATATATTTCTGTCAGTCAGCAACATTAATAGAATCTGGAACTAGATACATGTATGTACTACATACATGTATATTATATATATGTATATGTATATATGTATGTATGTGTGTATGTATATAGGAAGAAAACCAAGAAATGTATGACATTTTTATAGGATCAACTTAATGGGAAAGATAGGACTTATATGAAAAATATGAACACACAAGTAATAAACACAGATACACACATAACTAACCCAGATGTATCTTTTACAGAAGTATGTTCTGGGGCAGCTAGGTGGCGCAGTGAATAGAGCACTGGCCCTGGAGTCAGGAGGACCTGAGTTCAAATCCAGCCTCAGACACTTAATACTTACTAGCTGTGTGATCTTGGGCAAGTCACATAACCCCAATTGCCCTGCCTTCCCCATCCAAAAAGTTAAAAAAAAGTATGTTCTAATGTAGTGTTTAAGCTTGGTTTTGGAAAATAGGTTGTGTTTATTAATGCCAGCTCAATTATCAATAAGAATTTATTGAGTACTTGCTATATGCCAGGCACTGGAAATATGAAAACAAACATTAAATAATTCCTGATCTCAAGGAGCTTATATTCTAGAGGTGGGGGAAACAATACTTAAGGATATATAAAATATATTCAGAATAAATACAAGATAATTTTATAGGGAAATGTTGGTAGCTGGGGGAGAAGGTGAAGAAATACTTCATGTAGGAGGTGGCATTTTAATTGAGTTTTTAAGGAAATGGATTCCAGTGTCACCTCTGCAGAGGGAATACATTCTAGGCATGGAGGACAGCTTATGTTAAAGGCACAGAGAAGGAAGAGAGGCTGTCCTATGTGAAGAAGAGCAGTAAAAACAAGTTTGGTCAAGACTGGAGTATGTGAAGGGGAATAATGCTGGACTAATACCTGGAAAGGTAGGTTGGAGCCAAGTTGCGAAGGGCTTTAAGTGCCAAACAGAGTTTTTATTTTGTTCTGGAGATAATAGGGAGTCACTGGAATTTACTGAGTAGGGGAGAGCTGTGCTTAGGAAAAGGAGTTTGGCGGCTGAGTGGAGGATAGCTTAGGGAAGGAAGAGACTTGACACAAGGAGAGTGATGTAGAAAACTACTGCCATAGTCCAAGTGAGAAGTTATGAGAGCCTAAAGTAGGGTGGTGTCCATGTGAATCTCTGAGAGAAGGGAATGAATGTGAAACTTGGTGAGGGAGAATAAGAAGTTGAGAATGATGCCAAGCTTGTAGTCCTGGGTGACTGAAAAACCAGTGTTTCCCTTGACATAGAGAGAGAAATTGGGAAGAAGGGTGGATTTTGGGGGAAAGATAATGAGTTCTGTTTTGGACATGTGTTTGAGATGCTTGTGGAACAACAAGTTGGAAATATCAATTAGGTTGTTGGATGATGCTGGAACTGGAACTCAGAAGATAGAGAGTTGCTGGATGGGTCTAGGAGTCATTTATGTAAATATAATTAACCTATTGGAACTGGTGATATTGGCAAGAGAGTGAGTGTGGAGAGAGAAGAGTTCAGGAGACAGAGCCTTGGGATACACCTCTAGTTAGGAGGTGGGATATAGATGATCGCCTAGCATAAGAGATGGAGAAGTGAGTGATCAGACCAGGAGGAAGGGGAATCAAGAGAGGAGGGACTGTCTAGGAGGAGAGGGTGGTCAGCAGTGTCCAAGGCTTGTAGGGAAAAAGTCATTGGATTTGGCAGTTAAAAATCATTGGCAACTTTGGAGAGAGCAGCTTCAGTTGAGTGCTGAGTTTGGGTGCCAGATTATAAGGATTTGAGAAGAGAAGAATCAAGGTAACAAGTATAGACAATTTTTTCTTTGAGTTTGATCATAGAAGGGAGAAGAGATGTAGAACATCATCTTGAGGGGATGGTAAAGTTAAATAAGCAGGACAGAAGAGCCCAGGGCATGTTTGTAGCCAGCAGGAAATGAGTTAGTAGATAAGGAGCAGTTGAAGATCCAATAGGATGATTGTGGAATCTATCTCTCAAAAAGAAATAGGAGAGCGTACAAAGGCATACAAGAAAAGGGCCATGATGAGAAGGGCCATCTTTTTGTCAGAAACTATCCGGCCTCAGACACTTAATATACACAAATACCTAGCTGTGTGACCTTGGGCAAGTTACTTAAGCCCAATTGCCCTCCAAAAAGCAAAAAAAAAAAAGAAAGAAAGAAAGAAAGAAAGAAACTGGAGTTAACAGAAGGTAAGAATGGGGGGTGATATTCAGGAATTTGAGATTTAAAGAAGAGGGAGAAGAGAAGAGGAAGCTCATGTTGAATGATTTCTATTTTCTCAGTAAAATGTACAGATTATGTGAATTGTGAAAAAGTAATTTTGAACTTTGTGTAGTTTTGAACTTAAGACACATGAGGACCTATTCTAAGTTAAGACTAACAAGGAAGAACTTCCCTAAATTAGCACCAATCTTTTTATTGCTGGTCAGGTAAACCAGAGTAAATAACAGAGAAGCAAAGGAATCCCAACTTCTGCATACAATTTGAGAATCGTTGCAGGGATCATAGAATTTAGAGCTAGAAGGTACTCAAAACACCACTGAGTTCAGTCTTCCTGTTTTCAGAAGAGGACATTGAGACTCTGACAGAAGGACTTACCCCAAATTATACAAAGAGTAAGGAGAAAGCCGAGATGCAACTGGAAACTAGTCTGACTGTTGCTAAGTCCATTCCTATTAGACTACTGTTAAGTCTCTTATCAAGATGTTTAAGTCAGGCAAAGGGTGAGGGGTACTAATAAGAATAACTCATTTATAGCATGTTTTTAAATTGTTTGATAAGTGCCTTCCTTATAACATCCCATGTGAGGTTAGGAAACAAATATCCCCATTCTAAAGGGAAGGAAGCCAAGAGTACAGAAAAGTCAATGACTTTATAACTAGTAAAAATCAGGATGACCAGATGTTAAGTCTAGTGGCCTAGTAGGTACACTTGCCTGATGAATGCTATTTCTAATGTCAATAGCTCACTTCTTACCAGAGAATTATGCAAATCATAATGATTTCATATCCACAATTTCTAAGACTAAGGAGGAACTACAAAAACACCATCATACTATTTATTTAGCCATCCCGACAAGGGCAAAAGCTTATCCTTCATTAAGAGACAGGAAAAACTATGAAAAAAAAAAGTAAACCCAAGAACTCAAAAAGCACTACAGTCTGTGGTCATTTAGTATAGAATTAAACAATATTACTTTAAAATTTGTATTATAGGCCAGTATAATTATGTTTCTCATGATGATCATGAATCATCAAGATAGGATTAAAGTATATTCAATATACTCTGTTTAAGAAGTCTGAGAAATATATAATACATTTTAGAGAGATTTTCATTAAAATGGCTAATGCAAACAATTTCATTACTTAATGTGGTAATAATATTCAGTTATCTGAATAAATAAAATTCCTTTATGTGGGACACTTTTTTTCTCATGATTATCCAGATCTTTATGGTTCTCTCTATAGATAGTCCCCAATTTGTAATTTTAGGAAGTATTCAGAAACTTACTTTGATTTTCTAATTCTGTGATGGTTTTGAAAGTGTAACATATTTTTCCCTAGAAATAAGATGATAAATTGTGGACAGTTTCCCAGGTTGGTCCACAAAAACCTACTTGATACGTGCCATAATTAAGCTAGTAGTAGTGGTGGTGGTGGTGCTGGTGAGGTGGTGGTAGCAATAGTTAGAGTAATGCTTACCTTCTGATAAAGTCTCCGTGGTCAGTAACTACCCAGCTAGAATGGGTTCTGTGGCTAAACTGACACTTTTCTCACTCTAGAGTTATGGGACGAACTACCTCCTACCCCCATAAGTCAGTTACTGAAAGGCCTAGGGCTTTCATGAGATGTGTGATTAAATAACACCTTCCCTTAGCCTTCCCTTTTTACAGGTTAAATAATGCTAGTTCTTTTTACCTTTCCTCAAAGATATTGAATTCTTATTTTTGAATCAGTTACTTAAATGGTATTTTACGTGGCTTTTGATGATAGGTTTCACAACTTGTTTTTTATACCCTCAACTGTTTGTTTAGTTTTCTTTTGTTTGAAAGCCTTTTTCTATTTTCTATGATCTTAATGCTTTCTATTCTTCACAATAGTGTCTATGTTTCTATTGTCTGATTATTGTATCATCATTACAAAGAATTGAAGAAGCATCTACTTATACATACATACTGTTTGAGGCTCTCTTCAGAGTGATTTAGGCCAATATTGTGCTTGCTTTCTAGGGTCTTGCAGTCAAAGACTGAAAAGACTTAACAGAGATAAATATGTTTAGAACATACAGGTTTCTACAATTTCAGATATTATCTTCTTGAATATTCACCAATTAATAAAGCAGAAATTCTGTCATCATTTTAAAGTTTATGTGCATACAAATAAATGGGCCTAATCTTTATTAAAATAATTCAAGAGATCTATTTCATCATATCCACTGAAGCACCAGATCATAACCCCTCCAAATCACAGGAGGATAATTACTAATTGCTGTAGACAGAAAAACGTATTGCCTGGTGGCTAGCCTCTTGGTAATTAGCCTCTACAACATGTACCCTATCTGATCTTTAGATGACAGAATCTATGACTGGGACCCATATTCTAGCCATTTCTAGCTTTTTTCAGATCTACCAGAGTCTGTGCTCTGCTGGCATAGCTACTGAGGTTACTTCCATGGTAGGAAATGACCTTAGAGTAAGATTTTAGTGGAGAATACCTTAAAATGTGTTTTTAAAATTAAGGGGGGTGAAATGATTTTAAAAGTTTAAAAATTAGATTATTAGTCTTCTTTGTACTAGGAAAAGATGCACAAGATGAGGTGAGAACAAGGACAGACAATAAATTCTTACTCCCTTCTTGGTTTGTAAGGCTTTCTTCTCTTCCCATTTTGACAAGATAAGACTGATCACCTGCCTAGACAGTAATGGGAGCTACCATCAGGGTTGTCTGGTGGGAACTTGGGGGTAGAAACCTCAAAGAGTTGTCAGACACTCAGCCTGTTACGTGAACATTACTTTTTGTACTCTTCTTACCCTCAAAAGCCACTGTGTATTAGCTGGAAATCTGGCCTCAAAACCCTGACATTCTCAGCTCATGTCCTGCCTATGACTCATGCTTGTCATGTGGCCTTAAGCAAAACATCTGACCTTGGCCATATTCTAGGCAGCTCTCTAAACTGTGCATTGGAGAGAAGTTGCTAATCTGCACTGGTAGAAGGAGTTTCCTCACCTGGGAGTTCTCTGTCAATGAAATCATACGTCTAGTCCCATCTATACATCCTCATTCTTATCCCCTCCTCCCTTTGGAGGTGGCTCAGTGGCCTAGCATCAAAGCAATCTGACCAGCCTACTTTGTGGATGCCATCGAAACCTGAGAGTGTGCTGGACTTGGAATCAGGAAGATTCAGGTTCAAATCTTTTCTCGGACATTTGTTAGCTCTTTGACCATGGGCAAGTCATTTAACCTTTAAGCATCAATTTCCTTATCTATTAACTGGGGATAAGACAGGGTTGTTGAGAGGCTCAAATGAAACAGTCTGTACAATGCTTTGAAAACCTTAAATTTAAGCATTATGCATTATAATTAGAGTTATGAAATTTAGCAAAGATAGGAATCAATTTTAAATCTCCCTGTGATTGGTTTTGTATTAGTGGGGCTGGTATGGTGGTGGATATTCTCTTATTCTTATGGAAAATTTAATCAATAACTTAATTTTAACTAAAGGACTTGATGCCTAAAGAAATACACTTTCCTTTCACGTTATATAGAGTTCAAATGCTGATACAAATGAGGGTGAAGATTGAAATCAATAGGATCCTGCATTGGAGGACATTTCATAATGTTCACACACAGGTTTTGAAAAACCTGTCAAGATAGGCCTGAGCAGAAACATTGAACAAATATTAATTGTGATGATTCAGTGAGAGTTCTTTTGTGGAAAACTATTCTGGGAGTTGTCTGGTTGGCATGCCATGTTATGATGTATTCTGTGTCCAGCCCCACTCGGAGAAACTTGGCTGAAAATTGCCCTGCACCTTATGTTCCAATGACTTATTTTCTTCTGGTCCATCTTGTACACTACTACCAGAAAGAAGAATCTACAAAAAAAATAACTTTTTGACCTAGTTATGCCATTGGTTTAAAAAAAATGCAATAGTTACTTACGGTTGTGGAAATAGTATGATACTTAGAATCAAAAGGCCTAGGTTCTAACAGTAACTTTACCATTCATTAATCAGGGGACCTTGGCTAGACAAATCACTTAACCTTTAAATTTCAGTTTTCTTACCTGTACAATGGAGATAATAATGTCTGCTTACCTAATCTACCTCATTAGGAATGTTGAGAGCCTCAGTGAGGTAATGAATGTAAGGGGAAAACTATAAAGCAGTGTAATCAGTCAACAGGAAGGGATTAAATAACATTTGCCGTGCCTTGTGTCAAGTGCTGGGGATACAAACACAAAAGATGGGCCATGTTCACAGAGGAGTACATTTAGGAAATATACAAAATAAACAGGGATGGGTGGTCCCTAGGGACTAGCAAGTGGAGGGATCCAGAAAGGCTATTTGAGCTGGGCCTTGAAAGGTGAGGAGGGAGCATATTGCAGGTTTTGGGAACAGATTGTGCAAAGGCTCAGAGGTGAAAGATAGAATGGCCAGTTTGGCTGGAGTATAGAGGACATAAGGGGAAGTGACACAATCAACCTAGAAAGATAGGTTGTAGCCAGATTGTAAAGGACTTCAGATTCCAAGAGGAGAAGCTTATGTGATTGGGAGGGAAGGAAGGAACATTTATTAAGTACTTATTATGTGCCAGGCAATGTGTCAAGCACTTTACAAATATTACATCTTTTGATCCTAACAGTAACCCTAGAAAATAGGTGCTATTATGATCCCCGCTTTACAGTTGAGGAAACTATAGCAGAGAGAGATTAAATGACTTGCCCAGGGTCACACAGCTAGTAAATGTCTGGGGCTGGATTTGGACTCATCTTTTTGACTGCAGGTCCAGCATTCTATCTACTGTGCCCCCTTGCTGACGGGAAGGTGAGGATGTGTAGATGGTTAGTGGAGACAGCTTGTTCTAGGAGTTTGTCTGTGAAAGAGAGGAAAGACAGGTGGTAGGATCAAGCAGAAGCTTTTAAAGGCTGGAGAGCTCTGAGCACGCCCCATTTGCAAACATTTTTATTAAGTACCTGCTATGTACAAGGCTCTGTGCCAGCTGTGGGGATACATAGAAAGGCAGACCAGTCCCTGCCTTCAATGTGCACTGATCTAATAAGGGAGACAATGCAAACAACTATGTAAAACCAAGATAAATACAGGATAAACTGGAGATAACCTCTGAGGGGAGGCAGCTAGCACTGAGGTAGGCTGGGAAAGGCAATAAGAGTTTAATAGAGGAAGCAAAATAATTAGGTTCCTGTTAATCTTTCTTGCTTCCACATATCTATGTTTCATGTTCTTTAATTTCCTTTTAAGTAATTGAATGGAGAACAGACCCTGATGTTAGCTCTCATTCAAATTTAGATTTTATATATTAAAGGAGAAGAAAAATTTAGAGTAAACTATTAATTATCTTTGTTAGTGTTTTGAATGTAGATCATACTACAGAAGGATCTCCTGATTAAGTTTATTAGCAATTATGAAAGAACAAAACTATTTTAAATAGGCCTGCTTAAATGTTATTTCCAGTATTTTTAATAATAATAATTATATATATATATATAACACATATTTTTCTTTAGCTCCAGTGGCTCCTTGATAATTATGAAACTGCTGAAGGTGTGAGCCTCCCAAGAAGTTCTCTTTACAACCATTATCTTCGGCACTGCCAGGAACACAAACTAGATCCTGTGAATGCTGCTTCCTTTGGAAAACTAATTCGATCTGTGTTTGTGGGGCTAAGAACCCGAAGGTTGGGAACAAGGTGAGCACAAAGGAGTTTGACTGACTATATACCTGACTTCTTTCAACTCCTTTTTCCCCTTATGCAGACATCTATCTTAGGAACTGTGGGGCTTCTATCCCCTGCATAGATATTCTTCCTGAATTAGAATTGACCCCTCCTTGATTCAAGCTTATTAGCACACTAGGGACCACATGAGTTAGCAACAAGAGCTGTGATGGTAATGGCCCTCTTGCAGGATCATGGTATCATTTAACAACTACAGACCACTTTGGACTCTGCAGGAGGTGATTTCAAAAAGGGAATTTACACCCTAACTCCTAAAACCCCATCCTTTTCAATGTTTAGATCATCCTTTGCTTCTCCTCTGCATTTGGTTTTAATGCTTCTTGATTCTTCTTGGGATAGTTTGGTTCACTGTTGCAGTTCCTTAGTCCTCATTGTAATAAATGTTATATTCAACCAGGAATTTTCTATTAAATGCTTATATTCCCATCCACAGGTTCTTCTTACCTGGAAAAGATAAGCATTTCTTTAAAATAAAATAAATATTGCTGCCAACACTAATTATTGTGGTAGTATGCTTTTGTTTGTTTTTTTATTCTTACCTGTGATCTCATGGGCAGGTCAAGTTCAACATCACTGGTATTCTATATATCTGTTTATTGTCTGAACTACAACACGTTTATTCACAAAGTATTAGATTTTAACATTTTCTTTGAATCATTGTCACAGGTCAGGGGATGGTTTTAATTATTACAACCACCAAGGCCTCCACTGAAGCCCTTTTCTGATTCCTCATAGTGGCATGAACATAGCTCAGGGTTTTCAGATGTAAGTCCAGCAGCAGCCTAGGCATTCTGTTGTCCAGTGACTAACCTGGATGAATCATTCTAGCAGTTAATCACTGTGGGAAGAATTTTTTCAGCCACAGTGATTCTTAACAACATCGTGAGGTATAAAGGGACTGTTGTCTGCATCAGCAGAGAGAGGATAGCCACACTGATGTTATCATATCCTTAAAGAAGAAAAGCAAGCCTTTCTTTGCATAGCTATCATCTTAAATTTTCAGTACTTAACTTCTCTAAAACATGGAAGACATAGGGAGAGAAGGAACTAGAAAAGTAAAGTATTATAAAAAATCAGGTGGTAACAAAAGTGATCACAATAAAATCTCCAGAAGATACTATGACCATATTTCCCCTCTCCATCACTCTCATCTTCTCCAGTTTTCTCCTCTAGTGGTACCACAAAGTCTTTCAAGGGTGTCCTGCCTCCATGTTCCCTGGTGACACTTTAGGGTTTTGCTTTGGTTCCCTTTTTTTCTTCCTTTTTTCCAGTATTCTATTGGACACATACTTGGTTCACCATGATGCAAAGGGGATTTTTGGCAGCAAGGAGACCCCAGGCTCGGCCTGTTTTCCATTGCTCTTGGCTTTCAGAGTGGGCCCCATTTGGGAAGGGAACTGGGGGACAGGACTCCTATGACACTGATATATTCATATATGTATCTTGCTATATTCCAACATTTAACTCTTTATTTTGATTTTTTACTTCTTATACACCTTATCTCTTATGTTGATAATTTTGACTTAACTGACTTATCAGATAGTTTAAAATGTCTTTGACATTTTTTTACTGAATTAACTAGGGAGTTAAATAATCTATGGATTACTGAGAAGGGTTCTAGAATTCTTTAGATAATTTTAAAAATAGGAGAAATAGCAGGCATAGTCTATCTAGGATGGCTTGTTTGAACCTAACTGGAGGCAAGAGGGATGGAAGACATGGCCTCTGCATATCACTCCCTAATTTTTTTTTATGATTTTAATATGGTAAAGTTGTTTTGCAAACCTTAAAGCTCTATGTAAAAATTAGTATCATTACTATTATTTGTCAATTATCTATTAATGAACAGACAGAAATTCATTTAAACAGTAAAGATATTTGGATAGTAAATGTTTTCTTCCTAGGGGAAATTCCAAATATCATTATTATGGGATTCGTCTAAAGCCAGACTCGCCACTGAATCGATTACAAGAAGACACACAGTACATGGCAATGAGGCAGCAGCCAATACACCAGAAGCAAAGGTAAATGGCCACTCCTTTTTATTCTGCCAGCCAAGACCCTGGACCAGTTCCAAGTATGGCTTTACCTTGACGTGTCTTTTAGGTAAACTCAAAAGATGTTGTTGCTTTCATGAAAAATTGGCCAGAAGCCAGTAATATTTAGAATTAAATATTTATTGAGGGTCTTTTTTTGGTGCAAGATATGTGTTAGGCCCCATGGGAATACAGAGAAGGAGGATACACTGTTTTTGTTGTTGTTGTTGTTGTTGTTGTTGTTTAGATGCAGGTTAATAAGAATCAAGATTGTCAGACTTAGAAGCAAAAAGGAAGAATACAAGACAGGTTACACACAGATAAAACTGTAGCCCCCAAAACAAACACAAGTCCCAATACACCCTTCAACATTCTTATCTCTTAACAGATAAGACCCTTAGAAAACCTATTTTGCAAAGATGTGATTAACTGAATTTTCCTAAAATCATATTCATTCAAAGGAAACATATCAGGGAACACCAATATGAGAAAGTCAAGGGAACTTTGAGGGCAATCTTTGCCCTCAAAAAAGCTTACAATCTAGTTCAGAAAATGACATACACATAAAAAGTTATGGTATCAATCAATTTCACAAATATTTATTGAGCACCTACTTAGTTCAAAGCCCTATGCCAGCCTCTGTGGGTGATACAGAAGTAATTATACGTTGTATTTTATTCTTACCCTGTTCTTAAAGAATTTATAGCCTAGTGAGGGAATAGGAGTACACAAACAACAACAAGGTAAGATATGGTCATCTTTTCTGTGTGTTGTGGTATAGTAGAAAGAGTTCTAGATTTGGAGCCCAGAGAATCTAGGCTTATCTTCCTGTTCTGCCATTTACTAGTAAGTCACTTAACCTCTCTGTGTGACCTAGGGCTAGTGACATGACCTTTCTGAGCCTCAGTTTTCTTCTTTATAAAATGAAAACATTATACTAGATGACCTTGAAGGACTCTTCTAGCTCTAAAATCTATGATTCATAAGTTATATAAAAAAGGATCATACATTTGGAGCAGGAAGGGACCACACAAATTCTGATGGGGTTCTTAGTACAGAAAGTATTTTTAGCTCATAGAGGAAAGGGGCATTTGATATGAGTCCTGAAGGAAGCATCGGATTTTGACAGATGGAGCTGTCCATTCCAGGGGTGGAGAACTGCTTGAGAAAAGTTAGGGATGTGAAGGAGAAAAGCACAGAAGCAAGGGAATGGACGAGTCATCCAATTTGGCTGGTGTGTAGCACACATATAGGGCATAGCGGAGAACTAGGTTTAAAGGAGAAGTCAGGGTATCATGGGGGGTTGTAAATACAATTATTGAGAAATTTGTACTTTTTTGTAGGTAACAGGAAGCCACTGAAATTTTTGAGTGGGAGAAGGATAATTAGATAAGGAAGATTAATTTAGCAGCAATTAATGACTGGAAAAAGGAGGGACAGGGAGGAGACAGACCAATTTGAAGGCTGTTGTAATAATCAATGCAAGAGAATTCTACAAAGCAGTATAAATGGAAAAATTGTCAGATTTCTTCCACAAGGTTATCAAATAAATATAATTAAGATAAATATAATCTTAATTTTTAAAAGTAGGAATTTAAGGAAGGAAGTAATACTGAAAATAATCTTAAATAGTCAGGAAGACTATTTGTAGACTTACATAAATGATAGAGATGTTGCTTCCCTCTTTGGGTCATGTGTACAGAATGAGATAGCCTCCTAACAACAATGCAATTTGACAATCACTACCCGCTTCTGTCAGCTCATATGGGGACAAATGATGTCATCAGAAGAAACCTAGAAAACATTGAGAAGGATTATGAAGTTCTGGTCAAAAAACCTGAGGATTTTCCTTACTTAGGGGCACAGGTGATGTTTTTTTCAGTATTCTTAATTGAAGAGGGAGAGATATGGAAAGTAAACAGCTAGCTAACATGAGAATTTCTAAGAATAGTAGAAAACTGTTTTTTATGTACTCCAAGCGTCAAAGACAGAAAGGTCTTGTATATATCTAAATATTTACAGCCACACTTTTTAGGATAGCAAGAACTGGGGGCAGCTAGGAGGAGCAGAGAATAGAGCACTGGCCCTGGAATCAGGAAGACCTGAATTCAAATTTGACTTCAGACACTTAAAATTTACTAGCCATGTGACATTGGGCAAGTCACTTAGCCCCAATTGCCCTGCCTTCCCCCCTCCAGAAAAAAAAAGGGACAGCAAGAACTGGAAACAAAGTCACTGACCACTGACTGGAAAATGGTTAAGCCTGAATTAATGGAATATTGCTGTGCTGTAAAAAACAATGAACACAACCATGATACCAGAGGACTTATGATAAAGAATGCTACCTATATCCTGACAGAAAGTTAATAAACTCAGCATTCAAAATGAAACACAGATTTTTAGACACGGATACCAGAGGAAATTGCTTTGTTTGACTATGCAAATTTGTTATAAAAACTTTGGAGGGGGGTTTCTGGGGAGGTGGGATTGGAGAAATGCGTAAGTGCTTGATAATTGAAAAAAATTTAATAATGAATATGAAGAATGTGGAAAAAACATGGTAAACTAATACAGATTCAAGTAAGCAAAGATGGCAGAGTAAAAGGAAACAGTAAAGTCCAGCTCCCCTTCACAAGTACTTCATAAAAATCTACAAAATACACCAGACTATGTTCTGAGAGAAAAATCCAAAAAACCCACAGTGAGTCATTTTTCCACTAAAGGGTGGCATAGGGAGATGGATAGAGAAGTGTTTGAATACTAGAGGCATGGTTTAGCCAGGAGGGAACCTCACAGATGCTTCCAGTATGTGAACTGAATGAGAGCCTGTATCTGTGTTCAGGGGTAACAAATCGGACTCAGTGCATAACTCTGTGGTACTGCAAGGGATAGGGACTGGTGCCAGTTGGCAGCTCTCTTTCTCATCCTTCCTTATCCTTTATTGCTATATACCAGCTGGTATATACTGGACGTATCACTGTACAGGACAAGGAAGGGCCATAGTCCAAGGCTTTGCACTCAGCAATAAGCAACAGAAGGGGCTAGCAGCTGTGTGACTGACTCTAAGGGGCGGATGGGACTTACATATCTAGTCCCCCGTCCAGCTACAAGTCTACAGCAGAATAATCAGGACAAAGAGCTTAGAATGAAGGGAGCCTGCAGTTCTGATGCTCTGAACCTGGAGGGCATTCCAGTAACCAACAGTGGTTGAGTGTCCAACAACACTCTACCATCAAAGGCAAGCCCAGAGTCATGTTACTCAGACTCCAACCAAGCTCAGACCAAGAAGGCAGTAATCAGACTTAGCTCTGGGTAAGACCACTTCAGACTAAGCTCCTTTGAATAGTTTAATCCTCAGTACTCAGAGAAAGCAGCAATAGGATCCAGGAGAACACAAAACAGCAACAAGAAAAGCTCAGATTTTCCCTCCAGATACATGCAAAGCCGGGTTCCTAATGCAAAGTCTGTGTCAGGAAGTAAGGCTAGAAGAATGAATAAACAAGCAAAAAATAGAATCTCAGTTTAAAGAGCTATTATGGTGTCAGGGACATCCAAAAGACAAATCCTGAAGAAGAGAATTACTCCAAAAATTCTACAAGAAAGACATAAAAGAAAAACACAGCTTGGGCACATGTTCAACTAGAATTCCTTAAAGAAATGAAGAAAAGGTTTTCAAAAAAAGTTTTAAAATGATTTTGTAAATTAAATGGGAATGTTAGAGGAGAGAATTAGAAAAGAACTAAGAGCTATGGAGGAAAGATTTGGAAAGAGTATTAGTAAAGATACAAAAAAAAATACAAAAGATACAAAATCTTATCTAACCATTTAGTTGACTGACTCCTTGAACATTAGGTTGATTAAGTACTTACTATGTGCCAGGCCCTGTGCTAAGGTCTGGGAATACAAAAGCAGGTAAAAAACAATTCATGCCCTAAAGAATCTCATATTTTAATGGAGGAAACAACATGCCAAAAATTGTGCATGCACACAGACACACATGTATATACATAATACACACACACACACACACATACATGCCTGTAGATATAAATATGTATGTATATATACAGGGGACAGCATACCAGATAAAAGGCAGGCAGACTGATCAGAAGAACATTGTATATAGTTCAAATGTGAGGTAATGGGGGCCTATCCCAGGTGTTGGCAGTATGAGAAGAGAGAAGGGTAAATATATGGGGAAGGAGGAGAGGAAAGTAGCTAGGAAAGAACTTTGAGGGATACCATTGGTTGGTGAGTATGACCTGGATAAAGATCCAGCAAAGGAAACTAAGAAGAAATGGGCAGGCAGGTAGGAGGAAAACAGGAGAGAACAGTACAGTACCATGAAAACCTAGGTAATGGACAAGCTGGACACCAAAGAAGAGATTTTTAAAAATTAATTTCCCTCCCTTCTTCAAAAATTATAGGCACAGAACATCGCACATACTATCAGACTCAGGTGATGTGTTGGTTAGTATGACTGAACTGCTTTTTTTCTCTTTAAATTTTTGTTATGGTGGGGTTTGTTGGGGAGGGATATATTCAGAAATGGGTGCAATGTAAAAACAAAAGGCATGAACACAGGTAAGGTAAATTTTAAAAGAAACATTTGTTGGAGCCTTATAATAATTTGAATAAACTAGAGATTCTAACAGAAGGGCACAAATTTGTGTTCTTAAGTATCATTGACACCACAAAGAAAACACACAAACCCAAATGGAGACTTAACAATGAAATCCTACAAATTCATGGTGATAGGAAAGAAAATTATCATGATGAAACATGTCAGAATTTCTAGGATACATCTAAAGTACTCCTCGGGGGGAAATTATATTTTTACAAACATATACTAATAAAATAGAAAAAGAGAGAATTAATGCACTGAATATGCATTTTTTAAAAACTAGAGAGCCAACAACAGAGTACAGATTAAAAATTAGAGGGGAAATTAGATAAATTGGAAGCAAAAAACCCCCATAGAAATAACTAAAACCAAAAGCTGTTTTTTTTTGGGGGGGGGAACTAATAAAATCTAATAAAAGCTATTAAAAACTTTTAGCTAAGAAGAGTAAAGAAAATCAAATCAATAAAATAACAAATGCAAGGTGAAATCACAACAAAACCAGAAGAAACAAAAAATAATAATTGGAATCTACTATGCATAATTATTTGTTAACAGAAAATAAAACACAAAATTAATAGAAAAGTAACTTAAAAATAGAAACTACTCAAACTCACAGAAGACTGAATAAAGATGTTAAATAACCCAGTCTCAGAAAAGGAAATAGAACCAACTTTAAAGGAGCTATGAAAGAAAAAAATTTCTAATCCTGATGGATCCCCAAGAGAATTATATTAAAGTTTTTTTTAGATGATTTTTTTTTTTGGCTTTTTGGAGGGCAATTGGGGTTAAGTAACTTGCCCAAGGTCACATGGCTAGGTTTTTGTTTGTTTGTTTGTTTGTTTTGTTTCTGTGTTAAGTGTCTGAGGCCAGATCCGAACTCAGGTCCTTCTGACCAGGGCCAGTGCTCTACTCACTGTGCCACCTAGCTGCCCCTATATTAAAGTTTTAAAGAACATGTTGTTAGTACCTCTATATAATACACATTATTCTCAAAAATGGAGAAAGCACCTACCAGAATCTTTTTTATGTGATAAATATAATACTGATATCTAAACCAGGGAAGGATAAAACACAGAAATAAAACTACAGACCCATATCATTAATATAACTTCAAAAATTTAGATAAAATCTTGTTAGATTTCAGACTGCAGTAATTTATACCAAAAAATCATTCATTATGACCAAGTTATAAATTATTCCAGAGGTGCAAGGATTGTGCAATATTAAGAAAAGAGTCGACATAATTAAACATTAACAACAATGACGGGGGGCAGGGCCAAGATGGCAGCACAGAAACAGGAAACTCTGTGAGCTCCCCCCATAACCACCTCAAATACCTATAAAAATAAACAGATTTGAGAGCTACAGAACCCATGAAGTAACAGAAACAAATCTCCCACTGAAAGCAGCCTGGCAGGTGGACAAGAAGGGTCCATTGCAGCGTGCTGGGAGCTGAGCCCAGCCCTGCATGACCCCCCAGTTTTAGCCCCAGGGTGACCCCGACCAGCAGCAGCAGTTTACAGAATTACCAACCCAGAAATGTCAAAGACAAAGTGAAAGGTCAGTGTAGAACTCTGTTGGAACTGGAGGAGACAGAGCACAGTCTGGCTGCTGCTCCCAGGGCGAGAAGTGGTGGAGGTGCTGTGGCCATGCGGCTGCCACCACATAGCTGCTTCAGAGCTCCTGGCCTGAAGACTGTAGGGAGACCAAGTGACCATTCAGAGGGTAATAGCTCTTGCTTTAACCTGCTTCGATCTGGATTGCTGTCTTGGGTAGAGGTCCTGGGGTGTGTGACCAGTGAGCCAGAGCTAGTGGGAGCTACAGAGAGGGCACCCAACTAATAGCTCTGGCAGCTGTGAAAACCCCAGGGATTGGGGACAAAGTTCTCTCTGGAAACAGAGTTCTACTGTGGCAAAGTGCTCAAAAGTCAAGTAATTGAGTGGTAACATGAGCAAGCAAAGGAAACAAAGCAAGAACAGTAGTCAAACAGATTCCTTTTGGGGGGACAAAAAGGATCAAAGCATAGAACAGGAGGATACAACAAAGTCAGAACTCCTGCACCAAAAGCTTCCAAGAAAAATATGAATTGGTTATAGGGCATGAAGGAGCTCAAGAAAGATTTTGAAAATCAAGTAAGAGAAGTGGAGGAAAAATTGGAAAGAGAAATGAAAATGATGCAAGAAAATCATGAAAAGAGAGTCAACAACCTGACTGAAGAAAATAACACCTTAAAAAACAGACTAACTCAAGTGGCAAAAGAGACCCAAAAAGCCAATGAAGAGAAGAATGGCTTAAAAAGCCGAATTTGCCAAATAGAAAAATAATTTCAAAAGCTCACTGAAGAGAATAATTCCTTCAGAATTAGATTGGATTACTAGCCAAACTTTGGGCAAGTCACTTAACCCCAATTGCCCTCCAAAAAGCAAAACAAACAATTAAACAAAAAACCAAAACAGAATTAGATTGGAGCAAATGGAAGCTAATGACTTTTAGAGAAATCAAGATACTATTTATTTATTTTAAAGCAATTGGGGTTAAGTAACTTGCTCAAGGTGACACGGCCAGTCATTATTTGTATGTGGGTGCTCATTTTCTGAGGCCGGATTTGATCTCAGGTCATCCCAACTCTGAGGCTGGCGCTCTTACTCACCACGCCACCTAGCTGCCCCAAAATCAAGATACTATTAAACAGATCCAAACAAATGAAAAAGTAGAAGGCAATGTGAAATATCTCATTGGAAAAACCACTGACCTGGAAAATAGATCCAGGAGAGATAACTTTAAAATTATTGAACTACCTGAAAGCCATGATCAAAAAGGAACCTAGAAATCATTCTTCAAGAAATTCTCAAGGAAAATTGCCCTGATATTTTGGAACCAGAGGGCAAAATAGAAATGAAAAGAATTCACCAATCATCTCTTGAAAAAAATCACCAAAAGAAAACTCCTGGGGCGGCTAGGTGGCGCCGGCCCTGGAATCAGAAGGACCTGAGTTCGGAGCCGGCCTCCGACACTTAATCCGCACAAACAAAAACCTAGCCGTGTAACCTTGGGCAAGTTACTTAACCCCAATTGCCCTAAAGGGGCGGCTAGGTGGCGCAGTGAGTAAGAGCGCCGGCCTCGGAGTTTGGATGACCCGAGATCAGATCCGGCCTCAGAAAATGAGCACCCACGCATAAATAATGACTAGCCGTGTAACCTTGAGCAAGTTACTTAACCCCAATTGCTTTAAAAAAAAAAAAAAAGAAAAGAAAACTCCTAGGAATATTATAGCCAGGTTCCAGAATTCCCAGATCAAGGAGAAAATATTACAAGCAGCCAAGAAGAAATAATTTGAATATTGTAGAAATACAATCAGGATAACACAAGATCTAGCAGCTTCTATATTAAGGAATCTAATGGCTTGGAATGTGATATTCTGGAGGTCAAAGGAGCTGGGATTAAAACCAAGAATCACCTACGCAGCAAAATTGAATATAATTTTTCAGGGGAAAATATAGTCATTCAATGAATAGAGGACTTTCAAGCATTCTTGATCGAAAAACCAGAGTTGAACAGAAAAGTTGACATTCAGATACAAGAAACAAGAGAAGCATGAGAAGGTAAACAGGGGGAAAAATCATAAGGAACTTATCAAAGTTGAACTATTTACATTCCTACATGGAAAAATTAGAATTGTAACTTATGAAACTTTTCTCGGTATGAGGATAGTTGAAGGGAATATAAATGTGTATATATACATATGTATATATATGTATACATACATATATATGTCTGTATAGGAGGGCATATGTGCATATGAATACATATTTGAGTGTGTGTATATATATATGTACAGGTATACATAGACAGAGGGCACAGGATCAATTGAATAGGAAGGGATGATATTTTAAAAAATAAAATTAAGAGGTGAGAGAGGAATATAATGAGAGGAGACAGGGAGAGACAGAATAGGGTAAATTATCTCATATGAAAGAGGCAAGGGAAAACTGTTACAATGGAGGGGGGAAGAACAGGGAGGCAAAAGGGAATGGGTCAACCTTACTCTCATTGAATTTGGCTTAAGGTGGGAATAACATACACACTAAATTGGGTTTCTTACCTTACAATAAAGTAGGGGGGGGAAGGGCATAAGAAGGGGGATGATAGAAGGGAGGGCAGATTTTGGGAGAGGGTAGTTAGAGGCACACACTTTTGAAGGGAGAGAGGATCTAAAGAGAGAATAGAATGGATGGGGGGCAAGACAGGATGGAGGGAAATGTGGTCAGTCTTTCACAATATATCCACTATGGAAATGTTTTGCATAGCTACACATGCACAACCTATATTGAATTGTTTATCTTCCCAGTAAGGGTGGGTGATGAGGGAAGAAGGGAAAGAATCTGGAATTCAAAGGTTTAAAATCAAATGTTTAAAAAAATATATTATTATTATTTTCTTACATTTCCATAATAGAAATGGAAATCCCATTCCAAATAACTACAAAATATATAAATATCTTGGGATCAATCTACCAAAGTACATAAAAGGCTTTTATAGATTCAGTTACAAAAAGTGCTCCTTAAAAGAAATAAACAATGAAAATAGTTGGAGGAATATTTAGTGCCTTATTTCTGGGCTGTGCCAATAATAATAAGAAGAATGATGATGCCACCAAAGTTAAGGGAAATAAGATATTTAGGCACTGGGGTATGGAGATCCATCTTGCCGTACTGGAAAGTCAGAGTGGGGATGAGGGAGGATATAGGAGAGAGCAGATTGGGGGAGGGGGTATTCAGTGGGATCAATGTTTTGGGGTGGTGGGTAGGGGACAGACGGGGAGAAATTTGTAACTGAAAATCTTGTGGAAATGAATGTTGTAAACTAAAAATAAATATAAAAAAAAGAACAACATCTTAAACCCCACATTATTATCTTAATAGATAGAGAAAATACCTTTGACAAAGTACAACACTCATTTATGCTATAATCTGTATAAAGTATAGGTGTAGAGGGACCTTTTTTAATGTCATAAAAAAGCATCTTTTCTAAAGCCAAAAGCAAGAGTCTTATGCAATGGGAATATATAAGAACTTTCCCTAGTTAAAACAGGAGTAAAGCAGGAAGGCCTACTTTCTGCTATTATTTGATATATTTTTAGAAATGCTAGCAATAATAAGATGACAAGAGAAAGAAATTTAAGAGATAGGTAAAGGAGAAAAAATACCTATTTGATGATGAAATTCTAAAAATCTTAGAAAATCCACAGAGATACTGAGTAAGACAATAATAGCTTTAGTAAAGGCTCAGACTACAAAATAAATCTGCAAAAATCAACTACAACTATGTATAAAATAACAAAATCCAAGAGGTCATAATAGAAATGGAAATCCCATTCCAAATAACTACAAAATGCATAAATATCTTGGGATCAATCTACCGAAGTACATAAAAGGCTTTTATAGATTCAATTATAAAAAATTCTCCTTAAAAGAAATAAACAATGAAAATAGCTGGAGGAATATTTAATGCTTATTTCTAGGCTTTGCCATTATAATAAGAATGATGATACCACCAAAGTTAATTTATACCTTTATTGCTATACAAACCAAATTGTAAAATGGGTGATTTATAGAACCTGATTAAATAATAAAATTCATTTAGAAAAAGATATCTAATATCAAAGGAAATCATGAAAAAAGATAGAGCTATCATTTTATTTAATGGAAGGACACAGTACCTGGCCTGTAGTGATAAAGTTTCTTGATCCCTCTAGTAACAGGTACTCTTGTGAATGGCTTTTGTAACAAGCTGTTTCCTAGGAACTTTACCATTAGGGGATTTATCATGGGCAGTTTGCTTTAGTATGAGCCATGTTGCTGAAAATTTCTCCTTGTACATTTCCCCTTCTCCCCTTTTTGTTCTGGGCTTAAATAAGAGACATCCCTAGCACTGGAGAGTAATGTCAAGAGCAACAGCTGTGGACACAATTGAAAGACTGATCCAAAAGATTTCACATGTTAGAATGATGAGCCAAATCTAATATGGTGAAACTTAATACAGATAAATCTATGGTTATACCCTTGAGTTTAAAAATTGGCATATCAAATATCAAATAGGTGGATGCATGGCTAGACAACAGTTAACTATGAAAAAGATTTTGAGATTTTAGTAGAGTACAAACTCTGTGAGTCAACAATATAAAATTGAAGCCAAAAAAAGTTAATCATTAAAACCTATTCTATGCTACAGTAAGAGATTAATAAGAAATTAAGGACCTGAATAGATTTTTAAAAGTTAGATATGATAGATCTCAGATAATTATTTAATGGAAATTGAAAGAAGTATGAATATTTCTTAACTGCATATGGTACCTTAAAAAAAAAACTAACCATGTGCTAGAGCATAAAACCCTCATCACTAAATGCAGAAAAATTAAACCTATCCTTTACTGATCATAATGTGATATAAATTATAATCAATAAAAAGTCTTTGAAGAAAAAATTCAAATTTAAATGGAGATTAAATAATTTAATCCTAAAGAATTGGTGGGATGAAAAAAAAAATCATAGAAACAATAGATAATTTCATCAAAGAAAGTGACAATAACACACCAGAACTTTTGGGTTGCAAACAAAACGATCTTTAGGGTAGATTTAGATTATATGTATAAACACTTCCATTGAGAGAGAGAATTAGGCATGCAGCTAAAAAATATAATTAAAAGCCAGTATTTTGGGGGAAAAAATTAATAAAGGGGATAAACCATTAGCTACTTTGATTTTAAAAAGAGACAGAAAAAAATGCCAATATGGAAAAGGAGAAATCAGCATCAGAAAAACAAACTAAACAAGCCATAAATAAGCTCTCAAAGAAAACTTCTCAGCACCAGATGAATTTATGAGTAAATCTTATCAAATATTTATAGAATAATGAATTCTAATGTTCTATAAGTTGTTTGCTAAAATGGGAAAAGCAAGTATCTTACCAAATTCTGTCTATGATATAAATAATGTCTTAATACCAGGGAGAGACAAAGCAGAGAAGGAAAGCTACAGACCAATATCACTAATGAAAACTAAAACAAAAATATTAGATATTAGCAAAGAGAACACAGCAACATTAATTACAGAGATGTGCTATGTTCACGTTGGATTTAAACCAAGAATGAAAGTTGGTTCAGTATCAGGAACACTATAAAAGTAACAGACTATATTAATAATAACAAATAAATGATAATAATAAAAACATTATTGTTGCTTATAATAACAGCTAGCATTTATTTAACCCTCTAAGATTTGTAAATTGCTTTATAAGTATTATCTCATTTAATACTCAAAACCCTAGGAAGTAGGTGCTATTACTTTCCCCATTTTACAGATGAGGAAACAAACAAATGTTAAATGACTTGCCCACTGTTACACATCTAGTAAGTGTGTGAGGCCAGATTTTAACTTACGGTCTTCCTGACTCCAGGTCTATCACTTTATCCAGTGTACCACCTAGCTGCCTGATTATATGAACAGATGCAGAAAAAGACATTTTATAAATATAATTTTGTTGTTGTTCAGTCATTTTAGTAATGTTTGACTCTTCATCATCCTATTTGGGGTTTTCTTGGTGAAAATATTGGAGTGGTTTGCCACTTCCTTCTCCAGCCCATGTTACAGATGAAGAAACTGAGACAAACAGGGTTAAGTGACTTGCCCAGGGTCAAACAGCTAATACATGCCTGAGGCCAGATTTGAGCTCAGGAAGCTGAGTCTTTCTGATTTCAGATATGGTACTTTATATTCACTGAACTACCTAGCTACCCTATAAAATACAAAATTCATTTAATATTAAAAGTTCTAAAAGCACAGGAATAAATGGACCTTTCCTTATTATGGCAAATAATATTAATCTAAAACTAAGAGAATATCTTTCCAAAGGTATGAGTAGCTATTGAAAATCAAGGGCCAACATAATAGGTAATATGGGAACGCTAGAGGTCTTTTCAGTATTATTAGGGATAAAGCAAGAATGTCTATTACAAACACTATTTGATATATGGCATTGAAAATTTTAGCTATAGCAAAAAAAACCAAAACAAAACAAAGAAATCCATAAACAAGTGAACAAATAAACACTGGTGAAGAAGAAACAAAATCGGAACATTTGCAAATGATATGATGAACATAACAGGCTCAACATAAAATTAATTGTTATTAATTTTATAGAGTAGTAGGATATAAAAGAAAACCACATAAATTAGCAGCTTTTTTTGCACATTACCAAAACCCATCAGGAAGACTCAAAATAACTATAAAATACAGTTAATGTGATACATGTAATGTAAAAATAATATAATAAAAATATTTGGGAGTTCACCTACCAAAGAGAGGAACTATGTGAACTCAATTACCAAACATTTTTATAGAAATAAATTATAAATAATAATAATAAATTAAATTAATTATAAATAATACATTAATAATAAATTAATTAACAAATAATAATTGTTCTGGGTTAGCCATGTCTGTTTAATAAAAATGACAGTATTACTTAAATTAATTTACAGATTCAGTGCTGTACCAATCAGACTACCAAAGGATTACCTTGTAGAGTTAGAAAAAAATAACAAAATTCAAGTGAAGAAACAAAAGGTCAAGAATCTAAAAAGAAATAGGTTTTTTTTTTTTTAAGTATAAAGGAAAGTAGCCTAGCACCAGATCTCAAGAGCCCCAGATTTCAGAGCAATAATCATCAAAATTATTTTATACTGGTTAAAAAACAGAAAAGTTGATTAGGAAAACTGATTAGGCACAGAATATATGGAAGTAAACAAACCATCTTTCATAAAGCTAACCATCCCCAAGTGCCAGCATAAGGACTCCATTTTTAACAAAAACTGTTGAGAAAATTGGAAGACAGTCTAGCAGAAATTAAATTTAGACCAACATTTTATACCATATTCCAACAGAAGCCTCAAATGAATAAAATACATAATCTGCACATAAAAGGTAAAAAAAAAATATCACAATTAGCAAGGAAGGAGATATTTTCCACAGTTATAGATCCAGAGAAAGATTTCATGGCTAAAGATACAGAGGATCACAAAAGATTAAATGGACATTTTTCATTACTTGAAAATTTT
Source organism: Gymnobelideus leadbeateri (assembly GCA_011680675.1). Classification (NCBI taxonomy): domain Eukaryota; kingdom Metazoa; phylum Chordata; class Mammalia; order Diprotodontia; family Petauridae; genus Gymnobelideus; species Gymnobelideus leadbeateri. The sequence continues at coordinate 53,053 of WOXC01000611.1, read as the reverse complement.
AAATTATAAGGGAAAATGGTTGACTGGAGTAAAATCTTTGCAGCAAGTTTCTCTGATAAAGGTGTGATATCCAAGAGAGATAAAGAACTAGTTCAAATATATAAGAACAAGAATGATTTCCTAATAGATAAATAGTTAAAGCACATGAATAGGCAAAGAAGAAAGGAAGCAAGTTGTCAATGTGGATTCATCTTAAGGGAACTTAAGTACTTATGAAGAATGAAATGAGCAGAACCAGGTGAACAATTTATACAATAACTATGACATTAAGAAAAATAACTTTGAAAGACTTGATAATTCTGATTCATGCTATGACCAACTATGAGTAAAGAACTATATTAATACACTACTTAGGTGCACCTCTCCATAGAGAGATGTGAGATGAGCTGAAGACTGAGATAGACATTTTGAGTAATGACCAGTATGTGGTTTTGTTTTACATAATTATGTTTGTTATACAGGCATATGTATATTTATCTTATTGGAGGAGTGAGGGAAGAGAAAACTAGTGATGGTGATCCAACAACAAAAGAACAAAAAGAGGGTGATTGAAGCATTTTTAAGATTCACAGAACAGGAGAATTTAGAATAATGTACAAACAGATGTTTTATATGTGATCACTTTATGTTCTATATATTTGGAAATTCTCATGTTTAGTGGTGTTAAGTTAAGAATATAATTTTTTTTTATGAGGGGGCATAGAACAAAGAGGCATAGAACAAAATGTCTGCTATAATTTTGCCCTGATCAAGCTATACCTTCAGGCCTTTGTTCAGTTGTTACTTTTTTAAGAAAGACATAGACAAACTGGTGTATGCTTGAGAAGAAAGCAACTAGGACAAGTGAAAAGCCTGGAGAACATGCCATATCAGGATCTGATGAAAAAACAACTTTGGATGTTTAGCCTGGAGAAGAGAGGACTTGATAGCTGCCTTCAAGTCTTTGGAAGGCTGCTATACTGGAAGAGAGATCAGACCTGTTCTCTTTGTTGCCAAAGAACATAACTAGGAGCAATGGGTGGAAGTTGCAGTGATGAAGACAGTATTGATGGGACGGCTAGGTGGCACAGTGAGTAGAGCATCGGCCCTGGAGTCAGAAGGACCTGAGTTTGGATCTGGCCTCAGACACTTAACGCACACACAAACAAAAAAAAAACAAAAAACCTAGCCATGTGACCTCGGGCAAGTTACTTAACCCCAATTGCCCTCCAAAAAAACCCCAAAAAACAAAAATGCAAAGTGATTATAGTAGAACCTACATAAACTCTTTTTGTCAGACAAGCTCCTGTAGAACAAATCAAAAGTAGTAAGTTTTCTATCAGTAAATTTCAACAAAGATCAGAGTCCTAGCAATTAAACAAATATAATTTTTTTTCAAATGCTTTATTAACTTCTGGTTTATATCATTCATTTCTGCCAGATTTTGAGTTACAAATTTTCTCCCCATTTTTCCCCTACCCGCTGCCCCAAAATAGTGGTCCCACAGGATAACCCCTCCTTCAATCTGCTTTCTCCCATATCTTCCCCCAAACCCCCTTCAACTTTTCCAGTAGGGCATGGTGGATCTCCATGTCCCAGTGCCTGTATATCTTATTTCCCAATTACATGTAAAATAGTATTAATAATAGCGTGTGTGTGTGTGTGTGTGTGTGTGTATAAACATTTGGTTTTAAAACTTTGAATTCCAGATTCATTCCCTTCCTCCATTCCTCCCATCCTAACTGGGAAGATAAGCAATTCAAAATAGGTTGTACATGTGTAGCCAATGCAAAACATTACCATAGTAGATATATTGTAAAAGACTGACTATATTTCCCTCCCTCCTATCCCACCTCCCACTTGTTCTACTCTCTACTTTGATCCTGTCCCTTTTGACAAGTGGGTGCTTCCAACCTCCCCCCCCCCTTCCCTTCCATCTCCCTTCCATCATCCCCGCTCTCATCCCCTTCCCCCCTACTCTCCTGTAGGGTGAGATACCCTGTTTAGTGTGTATGTCATTCTCTCCCTGATCCAAATTCAATGATAATAAGGTTTTGCCTTTTTGCCTTCTTGTTCTTCCCATCCCTTGTAACCATTTTCCCTTGCCTCTTCTCTATGAAAGCGTTTACCCCATTCTGTCTCTCCCCATCTCCTCTCATTGTATTCCTCTCTCATCTCTTAATTTCACCTTTTAAGTATCATCCCTTCCTATTAAATTGGTCCTGTGCCCTCTCTCTATGCATACCTGTCAATATATATACACACACATTCACATATGTATTCATACACCCATATACCCTCTGATATTGACTATATATTCCCTTTAACTGTTTTCATACTGAGAAAAGTTTTATCAGTTATAATTATCATTTTTCCATGTAGGAATGTAAATAATTCAACTTTGATAAGTTCCTTATGATTTCTTTTCCTTGTTTACCTTCTCATGCCTCTCTTGCTTCTTGTATCTGAATTTTTTTTTTCTGTTCAACTCTGGTTTTTTCATCAAGAATGCTTGAAAGTCGTCTATTCCACTGAATGACCATATTTTCCCCTGGAACATCATACTCAGTTTTGCTGGGTAGGTGATTCTTGGTTTTAATTCCAACTCCTTTGCCCTCCGGAATATCATATTCCAGGCCCTTTGATCCCTCAGTGTAGAAGCTGCCCAGATCCTGTGCTATCCTGATTGTGTTTCCACAATATTCAAATTGTTTCTTCCTGGCTGCTTGTAATATTCTCTCCTTGATCTGGGAATTCCAGAACCTGGCTATAATATTCCTAGGAGTTTTCTTTTTGGGATCTTTTTCAGGAGGTGATGGGTAGGTTCTTTCAACCTTTATTTTGCCCTGTGGTTCTAAAACAGCAGGGCAGTTTTCCTTGAGAATTTCTTGGAGGATGATTTCTAGGTTCTTTCTTTGATCATGGCTTTCAGGTAGTCCAATAATTCTGAAATGATCTCTCCTGGATCTATTTTCCAGGTCAGTGGTTTTTCCCATGAGATATTTTACATTGCCTTCTATTCTTTCATTTGTTTGGATTTGTTTAACAGCATCTTGATTTCTCATAAAGTCACTAGCTTCCATTTGCTCCAGTCTAATTCTGAAGGGATGATTTTCCTCAGTAAGCTTTTGAGATTCTTTTTCCATCTGGCAAATTTGGCTTTTTAAGGCATTCTTCTCTTCATTGCCTTTTTGAGCCTCTTTTGCTATTTGAGTTAGTCAATTTTTTAAAGTGTTATTTTCCTCAGGCTGTTGACTCTCATTTCATAATTTTCTTGCATCGTTCTCATTTCTCTTCCCAATTTTTCCTCCACTTCTCTTATCTGCTTCTTAAGGTCCTCTATGGCCTGTAACCAGCTCGTATTTTCCTTTGAAGCTTTTGATGGAGGAGTTTTGACTTCACTGTCTTCCTCCTGTTCCATGCTTTGATCCTTTTTGTCCCTCAAATAGGAGTCTAATATTGGATTCTTCTGTTTGTTTTGCTTCCTTTGCCTGGTCATATTGCCACTCAATTACTTGACTTTTGGGCTTTTTGCCACAGTAGGACTCTGCTACCGGATGGGGGAGGTTCTATCCCAAATGCTGGGGTTTTCTCAGCTGCTGGAGGTATTAGTTGGGTGCCCTCTCTGAAGCCTCCACATGCTCTGGCAAGCTGGTCACACACCCCTGGACCTCCACCCTAGACCGCAATCCAGATCTAAGCAAGTTAAAGTAGGAGTGATTACTCCTCATACTGGTTGCTTGGTCCCCCTACAGTCTGCAGGCCAGGGGCTGAAGATGTTATGGGGCTGCGGCAGCATGGCAGTGACTCCCCAGTGGCTTCTCGCCCCGGGGGGGTGGGGCAAAAGCTGACATACTCCCAACTACTGGGTCCCAAAGTCCACACTGCACTGATCTCTCACTTTGTCCTTAGCATCTATGTGTTGATAATTCTGGAAACTGCCACAGCTGCTGGTCCCTCCAGCCAGTGGCTGGTCAGGCCTGCTCTGGGGCTAAAACCTCTGGCTTACGTGGAGCTGGGCTCAGATCCCAGAGTACTGCACTGGCCACTCCCTGCCAGGTGGTCCTCAGTGGGAGGTTAGCTTCTCTGTGTCATTTTGTGGGTTCTATAACTCCAAAGTTTGTTTAAAGTCGCCTTTTACGTGGATTGGAGGAGGTGAGAGCTGAAACCCCACAGGAAATCCTGTTTCTACTCCACCATCTTGACTCCGCCCCCCCCCCCCAAATATAATTTTCAAAGAAATGTGTGTCTGCTGTTGCTCTGAGTGCTGAAGAATAAGTCACTTCAGAAATCATGACCTTTGGTGATGTGATTTTCTTCCTGCTGTAGCCCCAATGCAATATTTATAGCACCCACGATCACAGCTCCATGTGACTATATTTAACCTATTGGGGGCAGAGTTTACTTTCAAAGCAGGGAAGATCTTCAACCCCCCTACCCCTGATCTAGTCTATTAAGGGCCAGGGAAGATCTTCAAATTCCTATTCCCATTATAGCTGTCTTCAATCTGTTCATTTTCTTCTTTTCTAAGGAAACATCCCACCTTCTTTTCTAAGGAAACGAGACCTAAGGAGAGCCAAAGTTCCTTCCTTTCCAGCTCTGATCCTGTGATCCTATTAGAAATCAGTGCTGATGGGTGTACAACTTTTGCAGTTCCCCCAGATACTAGTTTGCAGTTTCTCCAGATACCATATTCATAGTAGTGTGGTGTGTCTTATTAAAAAAATATTTTTAAGATCTTGTTTTGGGTAAGACGCACTCTAATTTTTTTTTTAAGTTCAGTCTTTGTGCTCACTAAATTCCATAGACATGCAAGGGATACAAAATTGGACCCATCAGCTGTAACATCAGCCTATCAAGACCCATTTCAAATATTGTCTCTTCCATGAAAATCTCGATTTTTTCCAGTTGCAAATGATCTCTTCTCTGAGCTCACATCACACTTTGTACTTTTTATATGCACTGACCACATTCTACTATATCATTTGTGTCTGTGTTGTATCAGTACTGAATTACCTCTCTACCAGGGCAAGGACTGTGTCTTAATTTACCTGTTGGCCAGATAGCCATCACAGTCTAGCTCAGTGCAGTGCACATTTTAATATGTTTGCTTGACTTGAATTATTATGGTAAAATATTTAATGTATGTGGTTTATCTTTTTCCTCCTTTAAGATATAGGCCTGCACAGAAGATGGACGGCCTTGGGGAAAGTGGCTCTAACAGCAATTTGCACACCACACCCGAGCAGTCAGTAGCTGCTCAGAGCCAACACCATCAACAGTTCATAGGTGATGAAACAGAGCCATGTGATCTATTTCCCTTGGTTTTATAATGTGTCACTGATTTCTGAGTTGGATGACTTTCACTTTGTCTCCTGGGAGTCCAGGGTTACTATACTTTATGTTCATGGGTTTCATTGCTTTATTGTAGAAAAAATAAGCAGTTGATAGCTTTCTTCCAATTAGTACCTTTTCAGCTATTATAAATTCTTCCCTTTTGGATTTCACCTAGTTCCTTAAGTACTTATGGACAAACTATTTGATTCATCAGAAGTTTACACTGCTAGTATAAGTATACACCAACATAATTAATGATCCTAAGAAAACCACCTGAATTCTGTGGTCAACCTTAAAACCCATAGATGGCTGTAGTGGGCACCTGGGTTTGTCATTTCCTGAATTTCAACCCCTACCTGCCTTATACATTTCACTGTCACATTTAAACACTCATAGAAATCCGTCTTTGTTCCATTATAGGCACCTAAATTCCTAAACATCTATCAGCAGCTTCACCAACTTCTGTTTAGGACTTAGTAAGGAGGAGGGGACCCTTCTATACTAATAACTGACACATTAGTGATAATTAGTTTAATCAGCTAGATAGTGATACTAATTTTTGAAGTTTATATATATAGCATATTATACACACATATACGTATATATGTGTATATATTCAGAATTTTCATAGGCTGTATTGATCATAAACCCTGGAGGACCCTACTGAAGATAGGAAGGCTTCAAGTATAGTGGTGGAAGGCATGTCTGTTATACAGGGGCCTGCCTAGTTGAGTTTAAAGTGGCTCAATACCAAGTTGATCACAGTGTAAATTTTTAGCCACAGCAATCAATGAAGATCATTGACTGACAGAGAAGCTGCAGTCAGTGCCAATGCAAAAAACTATTCATATTCTCAAAGTCCCAGATTCTTGAGTTATTAATGTATGTGTATACATATTAATAAACATGTATGTGTATATTTTTAAAACATTGGTCCTAAATATGCCTTTTGTGAGAGCTTCAGGAGAGAGAGGGACAGTTTCAGATGGCCTCCAGAAAGCAATGTGAATATGTCTTAGGCAGATGAGCTATAAGCAGTGACCTATCTTTTGGAAAATGGTGACATTCATTCTCATAAATTTACCCAGTCTTTTTGATAAAACAATACAGTTTTCTCACTGTCATCCAAAGGAGACTACAAGTCACCTAATTATGTGCTAGGTATTGTAGTCCTAGCCCTGTCAGGTTACAAGAAGGAACCAGAGATGTGGGCATTGAGCCCTTAGGGATGAAAATGAAAAAGACCAGCCTTTAGGACCCCCTCCCTACCCACTTTCCTACTATCACAGTAAGGACTTTTTTGACTAAAAATAGATCTACCTGCATGGCACCTTTTGCTCTTGCTATAACTTTCTTTGCATTCCTTTGGATATAGTGAGCTTAATAAGGATCTTAGATCTAGCTGCCACATTTCTATATCCATTTGCCAGTAGTACTAAGCAGGTATGATTTCCAAACACTGTTTCTGGTCATATGCTTTGACCAGGCCTTTGTTTTTTTTCTCTCTGTATCTAACTTTTTGGTTTATCAGTCATTTTCCTAATATTCCCTTTGCTATTATTTTTGTCTTTTCTACTCTGTAGATGTTTCCCATGTCTTTCCAGAGTTCCCAGCTCCTGACCTAGGCAGTGTATTCTTACAGGAGGGGATCACTGTGAATGACATAAAGACCCTACAAGTTCTTTACAGAAGACATTGTGAGGTGACTGCATTACTTTCTGTGTGGTCTTATTTTGTTATCTGTGCCTTAGTTCTAAAAAGTAGTTAATTCTGTGTTTGGGAATTTCATTGCCTAAGTATTCTTATAATTATTATTAATGAGTAATTAAGCAAATATTTATGGAGTGCCTAATATGTACAAAGTACTATGATATAAACACTGGTGATAAAAATTTTTTTAAAAAGGAAACCTTTGCTTTCAAGGAGTTTATGATTAACTTTGGGGAGGCACAGGGCAGATTTAGTGTGCTTTCAGTAGCATGAGATATTTATCCTGTAAACCTTTTATCATAGTAATCAATAAGCAAAGACATCCTTATTAAATGACAACTGTATGCTGAGTGTTGTGCTAGTTTTGGGATACAGAATTTAGATAAGATGTGCTTCCTTCTTTCAAGGAGCTCATACTCTTTTAGGGTAGCAAGTACAACATCCATCCAGACCTATGATAAATAATAAGTGGATCTCAGAGTTACAAACAAAATTCTATATGAGGTCTGAAGGGAAATGTCATTAGCAGTGAAGATCAGGGAAGCAGTTAATGGTAGTTTTAAAGGATAAGAAAGATTTCAGCAGGTAAAGGGGGGAAAGAAGGGACATTTAAGGAATGAAGAACAATGAACATTACAAGTCTAGGGATAGAAACTAGAGAGCCCAGTGAGGAGGGTAGAGGGGAGACGAGTGTTAATGGAGCACCTACTCTGTGCCTACTACTGTGCATAGGAGAGATAGGGCCTGATTCTGGCTTATGTAATTGTTTCTCCCTCTTTGGGCAAACAGCTGAATCAAGACCTCTTGTGCCTTTTGTTCATCTCACTCCCTATCTAGTTGAGTAGCACTGTGTATGTCCCAGACATTGTGTGCTCTCTTTGGTAACAATAATAGCTTATGTTTCTTTAATACTCTTAAGATTTTGCAAAGTGCTTTGCTTACAGAAACCTCATGAAAAAGATAAATGCAGTCTAACTGCCATAGGGCACAATGTTAGTCCAGTTCACAAAATGCTTTGCCAGTAAGGAAGCACAACTTAATGTGATAAGCACTATTTTAAAAAGTCGTCTTTATTTTTAGGCAACTTTGGATGTTGTAATGAATCTTCAGTTTCACTACATTGAGAAGCTGTGGCTGTCATTCTGGAGTTCAAAACCACCCTCAGGTGAAGGCTCCACTGCTCTGCCTTCCAGGTGAATGACTGAACTATGATCATCTAACTCAGGAGATGGCAACCTATGCAAGCTTCGTCTCCAGGCTAGATCCTGCCCCAATGACCTCTAGACCTTCTCAGCCTCTGAGAAACATCTGTCCTAGCCAAGTTCAGGGCTGGATTCTAGGTCTTTCAATCTTCACCTGTGCCTGCTTCATAGAGAATGCTTTTTAGTTCAGATCCAACCTGCAGGCCACAGGTTGCACCACTCTTAAGTAATTAAATGACACAAAGTTGTAGGAAGGAAGGAAACAAGCATTTATTAAGTACCTGTTATGTCCTTTACAAATGTTCTTTATAAATATTGTCTCATAGGTAGGTGAGGACACTGAGGAAAACAGAGGCTAAATGACTTGCCCAGGGTCACATGGCTAGTAAGTGTGTGAGGCTGATCTTGAACTCAGGTCTTCCTGACTCTAGGACCACCCAGCTTCCTAGAGAGAACCTTAGAGAGAACAAATAGTATTGTTTTCTATTTAATTGTCATGATGTATACTGAGGGGTTCAGATTGCTGACCTTCAAACTTTTCAACTTGAATTAAAAATATATATGTATTTCAGAAAGCTCCATGAAACTGAATTTAAAATACTAGAAATAACTTTTGTGTGCAATTTGCTAGTTAGTGAAGTTAGATAAAATATATCCTCTAAAAACTATATAGTTTCCTGCAAAGTGCAGGATGAAACAACAGCCATTAATAAACAGGTAAGAAGCCTCACTGTAATATGAAATCTGAACCAGGAGAAAAACAGAGGAGTGGGAGGGGCCTGGTAATAGAAAAATAAACCTAAAAATATAGATTTTTCAGAATTCCCGGGCATGTTGTTAATATTTTCTGCTTATTTCTAGTGATTTTCAATAGGTTTTCATCAGGCAACCTTTCCTTGCATTAATTTGCAGAATGGTATGGTTTAAAATAGCTACACTGAATGCAAGTGATGTTATTTTGCCCATTTCCATACAGTGAAGAAGAACATGAAGTTGCTGTCATCCCAAAGGACAAGCTTATTACACTGTGTAAATATGACCCTATATTAAAATGGATGAGAAACTGTGATCACATACTGTATCAGGCTCTGGTGGAGATTCTCATCCCTGATGTGCTGAGACCGGTGCCCAGTAAGCAAATTCTGTTCCAAATTCTTATTCTAGCCCAGCTCTAGTCTTTTGATGATAGAAACCTGTCTTTGTGTCCTTACGTACACTAGGCTACATAGTACAAAATATAACTTATGACAACAACATCTTAATATAGTTGGTGCCCAAGATATTTTCTCTGTAGTCTAGATGTTTTTCCTTATTGCTGAACCAAGAAGAGAAAAAGAATGTCATTACTATCCGTGGCTATTAATTCCTATGCTGGCAAAAAGAGGTTGACTGCACTAAGAAGGCATTTTAACTAAAGTTAATCTTTCCTGAGTGTCTTCGTTTGGATATGTTTATAAATTGGCCATGTTGGTAATTGGTAACCACATTAGTTTTTGTGACCTTCATTATGAAATACTGACAACAGACATATTTGTGTCAAACTTCTTGAGAAAGATCATTATTTATTTGGTTGGAGTAGAACTAGCTACAGTAGAATTTTTTAGAGGTGACAATTCTGGTCCTTACTTCATCTGGACCATCTAATATAGATGCTGCTGGAATCTCTTCATAAAAATAGCTGGTGGCATATTCTACACCCTTCCCTGGTAATTTGTTTTAATATCTGATCATCCTGTGCACCAAAGCCTCCTGGTGGAATGGAGGTGACCTGGGGTTTTATAAGCTAAAACTCCTACTGATATGGAAACTTTTCCAGATGTTGAAAGGCTGCATTCATGAAGGGAGTACCTATAGTGATGATGCCACAGATTCTTAGAATATTGAAGGATATATCAGTCATGGGATTCACAGGTGTGTACTGAGTACCCACTATGTGCTATACACAGTTTTAAATGCCATAAAAGAAGGCATTTTTGGTGGAGATTCATTAAGTCAGTCATTCAAGAAACATCTGCTTTAACAGTGCCCAAGGCACTATGCTAGATACTGGCATAGGAACTGCATACATACATCATGTCAGACATTATATGATCAAGTACCAAATGGTTTGCAAACAAGCAACAGGATTCTAGACAAATTCTTCCTTCTAATTTATATCTTTCTTGACACAAATGAAATGCGTTTTTCTCTAATTCTGTTCTCAGTAGAGAGAAGGAATAATAACTTTCCTGTATGCTATATATTGTTCTTCCTTTCTAAAGGCCAGATTTTTATCTGTCTTTCTTAATCATCCTTTGTTACATCATTCATACTACTTTTTCTGGACTTTATAGTTTTACTATATCATTAAAGAAGGTTGTTAAATAGTGAATAAACAGTATAAAATGTGATGTGCCACCGAAAAGTACATAAAGTATTAAGGGACTTCAGAGGAGGGGGAGATTACTTCAGTCTGGATGAATCAAGGGAAACTTCATTGAGGAGACAACATTCAAACTAGGCTTGAAGCATGGATAATTCTGTTAAGCAGTGATAGTGGATGGTTGAATGAACAGCTTGAATAAGGATATGGAGATGGAGAAGTTCCAGCTCTGCTCAGGAATTGTCAAATTGTCCAGTTTGCCTAGAGTATATTGTGTATGCAATGAAATATGTGATAAGATGAGCTAGATGGTAAAGGCCTTGGATGCTAGGTGCAAGAGTCTGAACTTTAATTGGTAGGAAATAGGGAGTTAAGGTTTTGAACAAATAATGATACAAATAAAATTGTGTTTTAGGAAGACTGATTTGGTGGCATTTTTTAGGATGAACTAGAGAGGGCAGAGGTGGTAGCCTGATTGCTGGGTCATATAGGTTAAGTAGATTGAAGGGAGATATCAAGAGGGACAGAAATTAGATGGAAAGCAAGAGAGTGGCATGAGAAAGATTTACTTGTAATAAGTTATTACACAAGAAAATCTGTTGTTAATATTTTGGTTTTTCTTTTATAGGTACCTTGACACAGGCAATCCGAAATTTTGCAAAGAGCTTAGAAGGCTGGTTGACAAATGCTATGAGTGATTTTCCCCAGCAGATCATTCAAACGAAGGTAATTGGAAAAAAAGAGTCAATAGGTTATTTGTTGGTACTTAAATTATAATCAGAAAATCTTGATTGGAACACCAGGTCTAGTCAAATTCTGTGTTCCAGGGAGTAAATCCCTCAGTAAACAATGACTGAATGAATTACTATGGATAGACTGCTGAGTAAGAGGTAATGATTAAGTCACAAAACCAAGTATGGATGTACACTATCCTAATATACTATATCAAATCAGAATATGAGAATAATGTGAAAAAGGTGGATCTGTTGTCCTCTATTCTTGAAAAGCATGAATAGTTCTTTCCATCAGATAGTCAGGTTCCTTCTTTTATGTAATTAGAATAATTATTCTCAGACTTCATTGATAGAGGCATAATCTGAGAAGGAGGGAGGTCTACCCTTGGATAGAACACATTGGGAGTACTGTGTAGTCCCCCACCTTTTGGCCATAAAGGAGGTATGTTTCATTGTTCTCTCAGAATTTCATTGGCTTTTCAGTTACTCAGAATTTAATTTCTTTTCAGTGATCTTTATATTTACATTGTTGTAATCTATATATTGTTCACTTATTTTGATCTGTATCAGTTCATGCAAATCTTCCCATGTTTCTTCAGTCAGTTACTTAGTAAATTTATTAAACAGGAACTATGCTGAGTGCTCTGGATACAAAAAATGCAAGATAGACCCTGCTTTCAAAGAGTTTATACTCTAATGGGGGGCACAGTATGCAAATAACTGTGTGCATACAAGATATATACAGGATAAATTGGAGGTAATCAATAGAGAGAAGAGATTAGCATTAAGGGTGATAGGGAAAGGCTTCTTGTAGAAAGTGGGATTTTAGGTGGGACTTGAAGGAAACCAGGGAAATCAGGAGTTAGAAATGAGTAAGGAAAGCATTCCAAACATGGGAGACAGCCAGTGAAAATGCTAACAGTTGGTATATTGGAGGAAGAGTAAGAAGACTGGGATCATTAGATCTTGGAGTATGTGTGTGTTGGGGGGTGGGGGAGCCCACATACATATAGAGTAAGGTATAAGAAGATCGGTAAGCTAGGAGGGGGCCAGGTAATGAAGGATTTTTAATGTCAAACAGGATTTTATATTTGATCCTGGAGGTATTAGGAAGCCACTGGAGTTTATTGAGTGGGGGGAGAAGGCTAAGGGGTAACAGTCAGGTCAGTGCTTTAAAGAAGATTAGTTTGACAGCCAAGCAGAAGATATATGGGACTGAGGAGAGACTTGAGGCAAAGAAAGCAACCAGAAGTCTTTTTCAGTAGTCTAGGCATGATGTGATGAAGATCTATGTCAGAGTGGTGATAGTATCAAAGGAGAAAAGAGGTGTTATTAAGTTAAAACAAAAATTGGCAACAGATTGGATGTGAGGAGTGAGGAGTTGAGAATGAATGACACCTAAATTGCAAGCCCGGATAGTCAACTAGGCAGATTTAGGGGGAAGAAATGTTCAAATTTGGACATGTTGAATGAAAGGTATCTATGAAAGGTATCTATGAATGAAAGACATCCTGTTTGAGATGTCTAATAGACAGAAATGTAAGACTGGAAGTTAGGAGAGAGATTCAGGCTGGGTAGATAGATTTGAGAATCATCAGCATGGAAATAATAATTGAATCCTTTGGAGTTAAATTGTATGGAGAAAAGAGAAGAGTCCCGGGATAGAGCCCTAGAAGATAGCCTCTCCATAACCTAGACAGAGATACAGGAAATAAGACAGAAGATGTAATCAGATAGGTGGGAAAAGAACCAGGATAGAATAATGTTATGGAAACCTAGAAAGCAGAGGGTATCAAGGAGAAGATGATTAGCAGTGTAAAAGGCTGTAAATTCCATGTGTCATTTCTTACTACACAATAATCTATTACATGGGGCGGGTAGGTGGGCAGTGAGTAGAGTGCTGGCCCTGGAGTCAGAAGGACCTGAGTTCGGATCCGGCCTCAGACATTTAATGCACACACAAAACAAAAACCTAGCCGTGTGACCTTGGGCAAGTTACTTAACCCCAACTGACCTCCAAAAAAAAAATAATATTCTATTACATCCATATACGATCGTTTTTTCAGCCATTTTTTCAGTCAGTGACCACTTACCTTATTTCTAGTTCTTTGTTACTACAAAAAAAAATGCTGCTAAAACATTTTGTTATATAGTAAACCTTTGTTACTTATGCAGGAGATATGCCCAGTGGTAAGATCACTGGGGCAATGATTGTAGATAGTTTAGATGCCTTTTTTTTTATAATTCCAATTTGAAATCCAGAATGACTGGACCACTTTACAGTTCTGCCAATGGTGCATCAGTCTGCCTATCATCCCATATCCCCTCCAACAGTGACTGGTAGATAGGTTACAAACATTTATTAAGCACTTATATGTGTCAGGCACTAGGGATACAAATAGAACAAAAAGAAAAACAGTTCCTTTCCCCAAGGAACTTACTTCTAGTAGGAAAGACAAAACAAAATTAACAGAGTTTGGAGGAGTGAAGGCAAATAAGATGAGGACATGATGGCAAGATTTTGGAGTTAGATAACATGACTAGTAAGGGAAAGAAGCAAAGTCGTTCTTAGTCCAAAATGGGAGCCCCAAATGGAATTCTCCAATGGGAGAGGGGCCCTGGAATGGCAGAGGGATATTGTAGGGTGAGAAGATTGCAGGTACTAAGAGAAGTTCTAAGGTAGAAGAGAATCTGAGTCATGGTGGCAAAGTTCTTAGGGTCAAAAGCACAGCTAGGAGAGAAATGACTTCCCATCTTTTGTCATTAATTCCAATTTGCACTGGCTAGCCAGTTGGTGATGAATTTTTTTAAACCATGGCAGCACATGAAACAAAAGGAGGGAAGTATATATATAAAACTGGGTATCAGCACAAATAATTAAACTTGCTTAGTAATGATTTACATTTAAATTAATTTTAGTGTAATAAATATAACAGGTCTTCATCTGGATTCTTTATTCATTTATCCTTATTCCCTTTTCTTCTCATGTGGATAGGTACAGCATTCATTTAGTGCTTACTATTTGCTAGGCACTCTACTAAATTTTGGGAACACAAATATAAGACTAAAAAGATAATTCCTACCCTCAAGGAACTTTTATTCCAATGGAAGGAGACAACATATAAAAGGGAGCTGAAAACAGAGAGGTCAGGGAGAGGGGGAAATGGTGGGAAAGTCCTACAGGCATTGGTTGGGTAAGGATGCTCTTGGTATGGAGGTAGAATAGAGTCATATAGCCACAATGTGTACTCTTCTAGCTGGTTTTGTTTTTAACTTTGTGTTATTCAGTAAAAAATCTTTCCAGATGTATTAATGTTCTTCTATTTGCCTTAATTGCATTAAAATTATATCATCAAGTCAACAAGCATTTGTCAAGCACCTACTATGTACCAGGCCTTATGCTAAGAATACACAGGAGATACTCATCAGAAGGCACTAGCATTAAGGGAGATTAGGGCAGCCTTCTTACAGAAGGTGGAGATGAGGAGGGAGAGAATTCTAGGCATGGGGAAGTCAGTGAAAATAATGCCTAGACTTAGGAAATGAAGTGTCTTGTGTGAGGAACAGCAAGGAGGCCAATGTCACTGGAGCACTGATCATGTTGGGGAGGGAGGGACAGAATAAGGTATAAGAAGACTAGAAAGGTAGGAAGGGCTCAGGTTATGAAGGCAGGTGAGTGTTGCCAGTGCAGCAGTGATAGCCTGGGAAAGAACTGAGGAGCAGAGAGATTGGAGGTTTTGTTGAGGACAAAGAACAAGTTTTGAGTTTACAAAGAACAGAGGGAGAGGTGGAATGATAACAGACTGGGATAAGGGAATTTGTAAAGCACTTAGCATGGTGCCTGGCACATAGTAAGCCCTATATAAGGAGTCCACACACATTATTCATGCAGTATCCTCCGTGTCACAGGTTGGAGTAGTGAGTGCCTTTGCACAAACTCTGCGGAGATACACATCCCTGAACCACCTTGCTCAGGCGGCCCGGGCGGTCCTCCAAAACACTTCCCAGATAAACCAGATGCTCAGTGACCTAAATCGAGTGGACTTCGCCAATGTGCAGGTGATTTCTTAATATTTTTCCTTCCAAAATGAGTAGAAATTAATAAATGATATTTTACTGTCTATTACTTAATGTTTCTAAGATTCCTAGATTATATGGAATGATTGGTGAGGGAAGTGAGGAAAGGAGAATATAGATTATGAGTAATTTAGAACATTTGGCAGGTATTGACCATCTCATGTCATGTTTATCAGTAGTTCTAAATGCCCTATTCTATGCTGAAGTCTGGGGATATTGCCTCAGAATTGTAGGTTTTGCCCCCCCCACACACACACACACTTATTTTCTTGTAGTGTAAAATAGATTTCTCTACTCTATTGGCTGTGTATCTTATTTCCCAGTTGCATGTAAAAACAATTACAATTTTAAGTTACAAATTCTCTCCCTTCTTCCCTCCCCACCCACCCTCATTGAGAAGGCAAGCAATTCAATATAGGTTATATATGTGTAGTTATGCAAAACACTTCCATAATAGTCATGCTGTGAAAGACTCACTATATTTCCCTCCATCCTATCCTGCCCCCCATTTATTCACTGAATGACCATATTCTTCCCTGAAGCATTATACTCAATTTTGCTGGGTAGGTAGATTGATTCTTGGTTCTAATTCTAGCTCCTCTGACCTCTGTAATATCATATTCCAAGTCCTTTGATCCCTTAATGTAGAAGCTGCTAGGTCTTGTGTTGTCCACAACACAATTTTATTTCCACAACACTAGAATTGTTTCTTTCTGGCTGCTTGCGATATTTTCTCCTTCTCCTGGGAACTCTGAAATTTGGCTATAATATCCCTACAGTTTTTCCTTTTGGGATCTATTTCAAGAGGTGATTAGTAGATTCTTACAATTTATATTTTACCCTCTGGTTCTAGAATATCAGGGTAGTTTTCCTTGATAATTTCTTGAAAGATGATGTCTAGGCTCCTTTTTTGATCATGGCTTTCAGATAGTCCAATAGTTTTAAAATCATCTTTCCTAGATCTGTTTTTCAGGTCAGTAATTTTTCCAGTGAGATATTTCACATTGTCTTCTATTTTTTCATTCTTTTGGTTTTGTTTTTTTTCCCAAATGCTTTATTAAATTGTGGTTTACATCATTCATTTCTGCCATATTTTGAGTTACAATTTTTTCCCTATCCCTCTCACCCCAGAATAGCAGTCCCACAGGATATCCCCTCATCCAATCTGCTCTCTTCCATATCTTCTCCCATACCCCCTTCGACTTTTTCAGTAGGGCAAGGTGAATCTCTGTGCCCCAATGCCTGTATATCTTATTTCCCAATTATATGTAAAATAGTATTAATAATAGTATTTACATATTTTTACACATTTGATTTTAAAACTTTGAATTCTAGATTCATTTCCTTCCTCCCTTGTCACCCACCCTTACTGGGAAGATAAGCAATTCAGTATATGTTGTGCATATGTAGCTATGCAAAACATTACCATAGTAGATATATTGTAAAAGACTGACTATATTTCCCTCCCTCCTATCCCACCTCCCACTTGGTCTATTCCCTGCTTTGATCCTGTCCCTTTTGACAAGTGTGTGCTTCCAACCTCCCTCCCCCCGTTCCCTCCCGTCCTCCCTTCCATCATCCCCCACTCTCATCCCTTTCCCCCCTATTCTCCTGTAGGGTGAGATAGCCTATTTAGTATGAATGTCACTCTCTCCCTGATCCAAATTCAATGAGAATAAGGTTTTGCCTTTTTGCCTTCCTGTTCTTCCTCTCCCTTGTAACCATTTTCCCTTTCCTCTTCTCTATGAGAGAGTTTACCCCATTCTGTCTCTCCCTATCTCCTCTCATTATATTCCTCTCTCACCTCTTAATTTCACCTTTTAAGTATCATCCCTTCCTATTAAATTCGACCTGTGTCCTCTATCTATGTATACTTGTAAACATATATACACACATTCACATATGTATTCATATGCCCATATACCCTTCTTCAACTATTTTCATACTGAGAAAAGTTTCATCAGTTTACAGTTATTGTTTTTCCATGTAGGAATGTATATAGTTCAACTTTGATAAGTTCATTATGATTTCTTTTCCCTGTTTACCTTCTCAAGCATCTCTTGCTTCTTGTATCTGAATGTCAAATTTTCTATTCAACTCTGTTTTTTTCATCAAGAATGCTTGAAAGTGGGGCGGCTAGGTGGCGCAGTGAGTAGAGCGTTGGCCCTGGAGTCAGAAGGACCTGAGTTCAGATCCAGCCGCAGACACTTAACGCGCACACAAACAAAAACCTAGCCGTGTGACTTTGGGCAAGTTACTTAACCCCAATTGCCCTCCAAAAGGCAAAAAAAAAAAAAATGCTTGAAAGTCCTCTATTCCACTGAATGACCAAATTTTTCCCTGAAACATGATACTCAGTTTTGCTGGGTAGGTGATGCTTGGTTTTAATCCCAGCTCCTTTGCCCTCTGGAATATCATATTCTAAGCCCTTTGATCCCTCAGTGTAGAAGCTGCCAGATCCTGTGCTATCATGATTACATTTCCACAGTATTCAAATTGTTTCTTCCTGGCTGCTTGTAATATTCTCTCCTTGATCTGGGAATTCTGGAACCTGGCTGTAATATTTCTAGGAGTTTTCTTTTTGGAATCTTTTTCAGGAGGTGATGGGTGAATTTTTTCAATCTCTATTTTGCCCTCTGGTTCTAAAACATCAGGGCAATTTTCTTGGAGAATTTCTTGAAGGATGATTTCTAGGTTCTTTCTTTGATCATGGTCTTCAGGTAGTCCAATAATTTTTAAATTATCTTTCCTGGATCTATTTTCCAGGTCAGTGGTTTTTCCCATGAGATATTTCACATTGCCTTCTATTCTTTCATTTGTTTGGATCTGTTTAACAGCATCTTGATTTCTCACAAAGTCACTAGCTTCCCTTTGGTCCATTCTAAACCTGAAGTAAAGATTCTCCTCAGTGGGCCTTTGAGATTCTTTTTCCATTTGGCAAATTCAGCTTTTTAAGGCATTCCTCTCCTCATTGCCTTTTTCAGCCTCTTTTGCCATTTGAGTTAGTCTATTTTTTAGGGCATTATTTTCCTCAGTAAGGCTATTGACTCTCCTTTCATAATTTTCTTGCATCATTTTCATGTCTTTTTCCAATTTTTCCTCTACTTCTCTTATTTGATTTTCAGAATCCTTTTTAAGCTCCTCTATGGCCTGTAACCAGCTTGTATTTTTATTTGAAGCTTTTGGTGCAGGAGTTCTGACCTCCCAGTCCTCCTCCTGTTCCATGCTTCAATCCTCTTTGCCCCCAAAATAGGAGTCTAATATTGAATTTTTCTGTTTATTTTGTTTCCTTTGCCTAGGCATGTTGCCACTCAATTACTTGACTTTTGGGCTTGTTTCCACAGCAGGACTCTGCCACCAGCCAGGGGAACTTCCGTCCCAAAGGCTGGGATTTTCTCAGCTACTAGAGATATTACTTGGGTGCCCTTTCTGAAGCCCCCACACGCTCTGGCAAGCTGGTCACACACCCCAAGACCTCCACCCCAGACCACAGTCCAGATCCAAAAAGGTTAAATCAAGAGCGATTACCCCCAAGACTGATTACCCCCAAGACTGATAGCCGGATCTCCCTACAGTTAGCAGGACAGGAACTGAAGCTGTCGCGTGTGTCCATGGCTTTGCTGAAGCTTCTCAGTGGCTTCTTGCCCCCAGGGAAAGAGGCCACACACTCTCCCAACTGAATCCCAAAGTCCATACCATACTACTAACCACTCGTTTTGTCCATGGCATCTATGTGTTGGTAATTCTGGAAACACCACAGCTGCTCTCAGAGCCCTGCACTGGCTGCTCCCTGCCAGGCTGCTGGGCTGCCCTCAGTGGGAGGTTAGCTTCTCTGTGTCATTTTGTGGGCTCTGGAGTTCCAGAGGTTGTTTAGAGTCCCCTCTTACATGAATTTGGAAATTGTGGGAGCTGGAACTGCATGGAAGAGCTGTTTCTACTCCACCATCTTGACTCCACCCCGCCTTGGTTTTGTTTTATAATTTCTTGATTTCTCATAAAGTCATTAACTTCCATTTGCTCCATTCTAATTTTGAAGAAATTATTTTCTTCAGTGAGCTTTTGGACCTCCTTTTCCATTTGGCCATATCTGCTTTTTAAGGTATTCTTCTCCTCATTGGCTTTTTGGACCTCTTTTGCTATTTTTTTTTATGCTTTTTGGAGGGGAGAAGGCAGGGCAATTGTGGTTGTGACTTGCCTGAGGTCACATGGCTAGTAAGTGTTAAGTATCTGAGGCTGGATTTGAACTCAGGTTCTCCTGACTCCAGGACTAGTACTGTATTCACTGTGCCCCCTAGCTGCCCTAGTCTATTTTTTAAGGTGTCATTTTCTTCAGTATGTTTTTGGGTCTCCTTTAGCAAGCTGTTGACTTGTTTTTCATGATTTTCTTGCATAGCTCTCATTTCTCTTCTCAATTTTTCCTCTATTTCTCTTACTTGATTTTCAAAATCCTTTGTGAGCTCTTCCATGGCCTGTGCCCAGTTCATATTTTTCTTGGAGACTTTGGTTGTAGGAGCTTTGACTTTGTTGTCTTCTTCTGAGTGTGTGTTTTGATCTCTTTGTCACCAAAGTAAGATTCTATAGTCTGACATTTTTTACACCATTTACTCATATTGCCAAGCCAAATATTTGACTTTCTAACTCTCTGTCAAGGCAGGATTCTCCTTCTAGTGGGATTGTGGGTGGGTTTACTGTCCCAGGCTTCTGGGGTTTTGTTTCAGCTTCTGGATCCTTCACTGTCTGTGGGCCCAAAGTTCCCGAAGCAGCCACTGCTGCTGCCACCACTGCTGCCCTGGGCTGGGCTGGGGCCAGACTGTGTGCTTCTTTTTCACCCAGGCCCCACAGAGTTTCCCCACTAATCTTCCATCCTGTTCTTGGCATTTATGGGTTGAGAAGTCTGGAAATGGCCACAGCTGCCAGCTATTCAGTCCCCTGAGGCTTACTCCAGCCCTGTCTGTACCTGGCACAGCCCATACAAGACTGTACTCCACTCCCAGACCGGTGCAATATACCCTTCCTGTTGGTTCTTCCAGGCTGTCTTGGGCTGGAGATGTGTTTCACTGTCATTTTGAGGGTTCTGCAGCTCTAGAATTTATTTAGGGTCATTTTTTACAGGTATTTGGAGGGGTTTGGGGGCAAGCTCAAGCAAGTCCCTGCTTTTACTCTGCCATCTTGGTTTCTATATGTAACAGTTGTTCCTCTATGCATTCTCTATGCTGGTTAAACTGGACTATTCTCTGTTTCTCAAATACCTCCTTTGCTCCATGCTGAGGTTCATATTGTTACTTATGTTTGAAACTGTCTATTCTTTAATTTTCACTGAATTATTATCCATCCATTGAAGACCAACTCATAAGTAGCAAGATGCCTTCTCTGTCTTCCTTCCACACTCTGTTAAGAATTTTCCCCCTTGAATTTCATGTAATAATATAAAATAATTAGAGATTTCTGGAATGGCATGAGCTATCTCTGGAGGTAGTGAATTCTCCTTCACAATAGATTTCCAAATAAAGGCTAAAATGATCATTTGCTACCAGTGTGGTAGAAAGAAGATCAGACTAGATAACTCTAGGGTCCTCCTCAACTCATGAGATTTTTTTGTATTATACCTATGTATTTGAAGCTTTATGAGGTAAGGGGCTATATTTCATTTAAACTTTGTTTCTTCTCCATCACAAGGCTCTGCAGGATACACTCATTCCAGTTTGGGGTTCCTCCATATTTTTCAGCTTTCTCTTAACTTCCAGTTTACCCTTTTATGAAGTTGGTAAAACAATGACCTCAAAAATTTTTATTGTCTCAAGGACAAAATATAATTTATTTAATCTGCGATTTAAGACCCTGCAAAATATAACTCCAAACAACCTTTTCAGGCTTATTGTACTCTATTCCTCTTCATACTGTCTACATTCCAGCCGAGCTGCACTAAGTAGCTATTCCTTGAACTTGACATTCCATCTTCTGCCTCTGTGCATTCACACAGGCCATGTCCCATGCAAAGAATCAATCATTTCTTCCTCATTTCTGCCTTTTGGAAGCATTATCTTCCTTCAACTCCTTCAGCTCATGTATTAATTCATTTCTTTTTTAAATAAAATATCCTAGGGTAATTTATCTGTGTTTTTTCCTTGCCCATTACTCCCTTAGTATTATACTTTTCCTTGTCATATCCTTATCCTCTCCCAAGTGAAATATAAACTCCTTGAGGGAAAGGACTGTGTCATTTTAAAGTCATATTCCTAATGCTAGCACAGTCTTTGCACATGATAAGCATTTAAATGTTTGTTGAATTTTGAATTTTATTTAAAAATGTCTATACTGTGTCCCAAATTTTATACCATTTTATAGAAAGTGTTATTAGAGATGGAAGTAAAGAAATTATCAATCATTCATGTTTTCATATACTTTAGAGCCACTTGTTTCAATTCTGTCATTGAATTCTTTCCTGATTTCCTTGTGTGCTTACTCACAGGAACAAGCCTCATGGGTGTGCCAGTGTGAAGAGAGTGTAGTACAGAAGCTGGAACAGGATTTCAAGCTGACTTTGCAACAGCAGAGCTCACTGGATCAATGGGCCACGTGGCTCGATAATGTTGTCACTCAGGTTCTAAAGCACCATGCTGGTAGCCCCAGTTTCCCCAAGGCAGCAAGACAGTTCCTGCTTAAATGGTCCTTTTACAGGTAAGTCCCAGGCCTAGACGTTGTCTTTTCTTTTCTTTTTTTTTTTTTTGCCTTTTGGAGGGCAATTGGGGTTAAGTAACTTGCCCAAGGTCACACAGCCAGGTTTTTGTTTGTGTGTGTTAAGTGTCTGAGGTCGGATCCGAACTCAGGTCTTTCTGACTCCAGGGCCGATGCTCTACTCACTGCGCCACCTAGCCACCCCTGGACATTGTCTTTTCAAAGGTTATGTGACCATCCTCAGCTTCTGTGGTTCTGGAGCATTCTGATATCTGTATTAGTGCATATGCACTAGAAGGTAAGGGGAAGTCTGAATTAGAGGGACAGCTAAGGAACTGGCATAGGCATCTTGTGCCAGTTCACACCAAGTCACGAGCTGCCTCTAGCTGGTGCCCTTAATTGCTGACACACCCCTAGGGCTTCCCAAATTGTGCCAGGCAAGCCCAGAGAGCCTCTTCTGCTATGAAGCTATATTGAACTTCTTGAGGACAAAGGAGAATTTTTCCTTCATTTTTATATCCTCCGATATGCCTAGCATAAACATCATCAATATTTATTGAATCAGTGATTTGCCCAGAATAGAATTAACCTGGGATGACCTCCAGTGGCATGGGAGTTTATAGCTGTGCATGGGGATCAGGGGTGGGGAACCTGTGGGCTCAAGGCCACATGTGGCCCTCTAGGTCCTCAAGTCCAGCTCTCTGACTGAATCCAAACTTCACAGAACAAATCTCCTCAATAAAAGGATTTGTTCTGTAAAACTTGGACTCAGTCAGAAGGCTGTACCCGAGGACCTAGAAGGCCACACGTGGCCTCGAGCCCACAGGTTTCTTACCTCTGGATAGACATTGACTGGTGAATAGATGCAGAAGAGAAAATTGTGGACAGGTTTGGTGGGAACAGCATTTCTCTATCTATAGCTTGATATGGTATTGTCAGTAGAGTGAAGAAGGGCCAAAAGGCTGAAAAGCAGAACATATATAAACAGAATAATGAAAGATTTTTAGTGCTTTTAAGTGAATAAAACCAGCAGTTCCTTGCTCTAAATACACACAGCTTAATGATTTTAGAGTAGTTATATCCTGGCTTCTTCTCCACAACTATGCATTTTTGTAGCTAAATTTATATATGGAAGAGAAAATAGTTGGCACAGTGTTTGTGAAATTAAATGTTGCTACCCTGCTGTGAGGGAATGTGGATCTACATTTACATGGCTCCCTTCCAGATTAACCTAACTGCATTCGCCCTTGTGGGTGTTGGCAATGCAGAGCAGTGTATAGATTTTTTAAAAATAGCCAATAAATAGAAAACATCCAAGACTAGTCCATATTATTACCTTTCCCTTTATGTGGCTTTCATGTTGTTGAACATTTTTTAAGTTGCTTTTTTCTTTCTTAATTGTCTCAAAGTGGGTGATAGCAGTTAAGTGGTTTCAGAGCAGCATCAATTTCCTTAATTTCTTGGCTCCTAGGAGATTTAAAATACACTTTCATTAACCCCAGATCTTTTTTTCCTTTTCCGAACAAAATCACTTGTCCCTGGCAACATCTATAGATACTGGTCACTCCTCATTCTTTTCTACACTAATGTATTCTTCCTTTAACTCTCCCTTCTCTTTCCCCTCTTTAAAAATCTCAGAAGAGAATTAATCTACCCCCAGTCCTCTGATTATGTAATTAATCTTTTAGTTACCTTTGAAAATATTAACATTCTGAGGGAATACTGGTATCTTTCCCCCTTTTAGAATAATACATTACCATAAAGTACTTTCTAATTATTCAGAAAAAAATATCTATTTTTCTTAACTAATGATTACATTTCAGAGTTCCTACTCAGTTCTTTTTTTTTTTTCATCAGAAATGCTTGAGAGTTTTTTATTCTATTAATACATTTTCCCCCTGTAGGATTATATTCAGCTTTGCAGGGTAAGCTATTTTTGGTTGTAAGCCTCTTCCCTTTTGGAATATCATTCTAAAATTTCCTCATTTGTAGTTGAAACTGCCAGGTTTTGTATGATTCTAACTCTGGTTCATTCCTTGGAACTTGAATGATTCTTTTCTGCATGCTTGCATTGTTATTTTCTTTGACTTGGGCATTTTGGATTTTGGCTGTGATACTCATTCCTGGGACTTTTCCTTTTGGCCTTTCTTTCAGGTGGTGATTGGTGGATTCTATCTAGCTTCACTTAGGTCTCTAGCTGGAAGAGATCTAGATAGTGATATTTTTTCAGTTATGATATTTTTAATATGTTCTCCAGGCTTGTCTTTAATAATTGTTTCCAGGAAGTCCAAATATTCTTAAATTACCTCTCCTTGACCTGTTATCTAAGCCAGTTTTTTTTTTTTGAGAGCATTTTGTTCTCATATTTCTTGCTGTTTCATGGAGTCACTCATTTGTTTGACCTATTGTAGATTCAAGGAACCCGTTTCTTGAGTAAGGTTTACCTTTTTTTCTTCTAAGCTACTTATCAATTTTTGTCTTTTTTTACCTCTTACTTCATTTTCTCTAAGTAGTCATGTAGTCCCTATAGGAAATCCTTTCTTCTTTTGAGTCCCTGCTTGAAGTTGTTACTTTTATTTGGGGGGGATCTCTAGATTTGCAGTAATTTTTTATACTGTTCATTGTCTTCTCTGGTTTACTCATCTCTTCAGCTTTAAGCCTTGAATTGGGGCTTTGTGCCAGGGTGAGGATTCATCCTCTGTTGCATTTTTGGATGGGAAGTTGGGCCTGCTTGGTCTCACCTTTGGTTACCTAAGGTTCCTATGCTGATCTCCCCCTCCTCTTAGGATTAGGCTTCCCTTATCTTTTGAGATTCAGAACATGGGATCTCCCAATGGTATGACTATGGGCTTATAATCCCTGGGACATTTTAGGGGAAGCCCTTTGCTCTTAGTGCCCAAGGATAGAGAGTCCTACATGTTCCATGTTATCTGTTTCTTCTGGGAAACTATTGTCTTATCTGCCTATGCTGAAAGCCCCCTTTCCCATACTTGTGGGGCTTTTGGCTTACTATAGCTCTGGGGTGGAGGATATCATTGTAGCTTTTTTTTTTTTTTCCTGCTTTTTTGGAGGGGGGAGGGCAGGGCAATTGGGGTTAAGTGACTTGCCCAGGGTCACATGGCTAGTAAGTGTTAAGTGTCTGAGGCCAGAATTGAACTCAGGTCCTCTGACTCTAGGGCTGGTACTCTATTCACTGCGCCACCTAGCAGCCCCTTTACTGTGTTTTTTTACTGAATTTATTAATCAGTCTGGCAAGATTATCAGGTTTTTGGTGGAGTAGGTGTGGGACTGTTATTTTGCCTAAAAGTTCTATTGAATTATTTCATGAGAATAGGAGATGAGCATTCAGTATCTGATTGCACTCTGATCAATGAACCGGTGTGAGTAAATATCCATTAAAAAGATCTTAAACATCATTTTTACATTTTGCCCACTGACCTTAGAGAGGAAAAGTATTTAATACTGGAGGAATGAATAAAAAGGATTAAGTGCTGAGCACTGTCTAGTGCCTGCTGATACAGACACTAAAATGACACAGTTAGTCCCTGACCTCAAGAAACTCCTGCTCATGGTTCCTACCATATGAATGTTACCATCCTCTCTGTGCTCTGACTCTCCACCACCAGATAGCCTGTATGGTGGGTGTGACTGGAGAGGGCACTTCTATTTGGGGGCCCAACCAGGTAAGCAGATCCTAAGGGTCACAAGGGCATTTGCGGACCATGGGAAATGACATGTGTGAAGATTTCATACTAAGTCCTAGTTACAAACACTATAAAGAAATGTGTTTTTAACATTTTTCCAGAACGTTTTAAATAGATTTTTGTTTTCAAAACTTTTCTAGCTCCATGGTGATTCGTGATCTCACCTTGCGTAGTGCTGCCAGTTTTGGTTCCTTTCACCTGATTCGTCTGCTGTATGATGAATACATGTTTTATCTGGTTGAGCATCGAGTTGCTGAGGCAACAGGAGAGACACCAATTGCTGTAATGGGAGAGGTGCGAGCTCTTTCTATTAAGGTGCTAATAACCTTGGACATAAATAGGAAGGACTACTGTGTCATTGCTGCTCTTCCTGTGATTGGTGCTGCGTGGAGTACTTGTATCATGGAGACTTTAGCTTCTAAAAGAAGTTGGGTAGAGATTATAAATGCATTTTAAGCAAATCACTCTTAGATAAAGAAATGGCTCATGCAAGCCACAAGTTGATTTTCAGAAGGTCCACAGGGCTGCAAATGGCTTATAATTACTTGGTTAGAGACTAGAGCCCTCCCAGGCCTTCAGTGTAAATATAGCAGGGAAGATAACTTAAGTATTTCTACTGGAGTTCACATTAATGCACTGGTTCTTTTATTCAGCCAAGCACTAATTCTTTCACAATGACAGCAAACACCAGAACCCGAATGAAATTCAATTGTATTCGTTTATCTTAGTACTTGTCCCATGTCTGCCATGTTAGATTATGTGAATGACCAAGATTACCTGTTGGTGAGGGGCCATGTTCTAGTGAAGGGCCCCTCCTGGCTTCAGCAAGGACTTATACAGTCTCTTTTTCCAGTCTAGAATTCCTTCTGCCTTTCAGACTGAGTAAAGATGCTGGTGTGTTTGGCAAAATACACGATCAGAGATCCAAAAGTGCCACAACCTTCACAAAGTGGTAACAATGGCCATAAAACAACTGCAGGATGTAAGACAAGCTCTTGATGGCTGGAACTGTTGTCTAATCTGAGCTTTCTATGTTCATTAGCCCTAATACTATATCTTATATGAAGCAGGTGCTTAAGAAATGTTTCTAGTATTCTGTGATAAATTTCATTGACACCAATTTGAATCCCTTTATTTATCAGAAATGTTAAATTTTCTCTTTCAGTTCAATGACCTTGCCTCC
The DNA here is from genome assembly GCA_011680675.1 of Gymnobelideus leadbeateri. Classification (NCBI taxonomy): domain Eukaryota; kingdom Metazoa; phylum Chordata; class Mammalia; order Diprotodontia; family Petauridae; genus Gymnobelideus; species Gymnobelideus leadbeateri. The sequence goes on along the minus strand of WOXC01000611.1, from coordinate 26,090 downwards.
CTGTCACTGACACTGCTAGATAAAGGTGTGTGCTCGTATTATTTGCTTGCTTTTGTTTTGTTTTTTTGGGGGGAGAATCTCAGATCCATACTGCTCTAGAGTGAGGTTTAATATTTATGTTGTTAACTTAGCTTTTTTTATCCCGTCTGTAATCAATAAACAGAAACAGGAATGGGATTTAGGGGGAAAATGGTAATATTTGCTTTACATATGTTATTTCTTTTGGTTTTCACAATAATCGAGAGAGGCAGGTGCTGTTATTATCACCATTTTATAGATAAGGAAACTGAGGCTAAGTAAGGGTGAGTTGCCCAGGGTCCCACAGCTAGTAAGAAACTGAGGCTAAATTTTAACTCAGGTCTTCCAGTCTAACACTCTACTATGCCCCCTAGCAGCCTCCCAGAATTTAGGACCAATAGATGATGAGAATTTAGCCCACTGGGAAATGTGGCTATATGCAAAGAGAAGCTCCCTACATGTTCAGACCCAGCTGAGACAGGGAAAAGAGAAAACTCTGTTCTCACCACTGGAAAATCCAAATATGCTGCACCTTCAGCTCATTTGATCCCTGGGCCCAGAGGAAAGCCAGGCCTCCACACAGCAGATCTGGTGTCCAGTCCAAGTTCAATCAACATATTGCAATCACTTTGAGTGGGCATGCTAAAGACCCACCCTTGGGCCAAGGAAAGCTGAGAGGCAAGGTCAGAGAGCTTTGTAGGATAGTAGACTTGTCACTTTCCCTCCCTATTCTAGTGTGGTGAGGGAAGAAGGAAAGAAATAAGCCCATATGCCAAGGTAGTACAGAATACATATGCATAAATGAGCCCTAGCCAATTAGCCATTCATGAGGTTCTCAGAATCAGACCAGTGGGCCTCAGTGGACCACATACTTAAGGAATCCCATAGAGAACTGGTAGACATGAGGCCTAAACTGTTGTCAGTAATCTTGGAAAGATTGTAAAAACTGGAAAAGTGTCACAGGATTTAAGAATGACAATGTCCTAATTTTCAAATAATGGAAGAGTAGTTTGCAAACTATAGGCCAGTAAACTTGACTTAAATTCCTGACAAAATTCCAGGCCCTATTATTAAAGAGATCAATGGTGAATAGAAATGGTGATCACAAAAATGAGTGATGGAGTACCCAAATGTTAAGCCAGGAGACAAGGCTTGGGTGGGGTGCGGGTGGGGATTAGGGGGACACAAGAGTTATTTTCAAGTATCTGAAGGGCTATCTTGTGGAAGAGTCGCTTAATTCTGCTTGGTCCTAGGGACAGTGGGTAGAAGTTGCCAAGAGACAGATCTAGGCTTAATGTAAAGGAAACATTCCTAATCATTAGAGCTACCCAAAATTCTTATGGGTTGACTAGGAAGGTAGTGGGTTCCCCTGGAATTCTTCCAACAAAGGCTAGTCAAGTCAACAAGCATTTATCAGGCACCTACTGTGTGGTAGGCACTGAGGACTTCCGTGTTGCCTGTGTTCGAGGGGATCCAGATGGCCTCAAAGGTTCCTTCCAACTTTGAGATTCTGGGATATTTAAGTATCTATGTTTTAGCAGACTCCTTAAATACAAATTATCCTTTTCTCTTTATTGTTTCCTCAATGTCAATCTATGTATTAACTATCATCTGCAGATGACATCAGTGACCTCAGCAGTGAAACAGACACAGATGCCCGTGGTCTCGGTGAGCCTTTGGTGAAGCGGGAACGTGGTGACCCCAATCACTCCCTCCAGGACATCTAGCACTTGGACTTGTTTTTGAGCAGAAGAAATTTCACAGGATTTCAAAGGATCTGGCTTTGGAATTCCCAAAACCTGGATTTTATAGGACTCCACTCTATTAGTGCCTCTTAGATTATGTAAATGTTTACTTCTACTCAAGGAAGGGCTTCTGAAAAGGGGTCTGTCTGTACATGTATAAAGGATGCAGTATTTTTTAAGAGGGAAAGCAGTTTTTAACTATAGAAATTCAGACTGGGAAGATGCTTCCTTTCCACTGGGTAAAAATGTACATGTAGTACATTGGAGAGAGAGAATGGATTATGAGTTAAATAGTTCGTACTTCTGTTACTTCAGGTAATGTTTCCATCACTGTGAATAAATTGCTTCCTCTGTTGGCATTCTGAAATGTCGGTGCCCAGTCCCGGCCAGAGTGACAGTCGCTTTAGGATGACTGTTTTGGAGCCTGGGGCATGGTGAGTTGGTCAGTGCCCTCTAGCGGTTTTTATTCTTCTGTGCACACATTCTGCTGCAGCCTCGACTAGTTTTCACTGTGGTAGAAGCAGCTCAGGCAAAGTGTGAGATGTGACAGATTTTCTGGTTTCCCTACAGGGCTTTGTAAGGAGAGGTTCTCTGGTCCACATTTGGGAAGCAGAAGCATACATTTTATTGTACTTATGTGGGTTAACAAGAGGCCCTGGCCTCTCTGCTTCCTTATTGAGTGATTGTTTGGGGGAAGAATTAATCTGCCCATCTGGCTGCCTTTTTTTTTTTTTTTTAAACTGGGCAGTTTTATTTTGCTGTAGAAGAGGCAGGCAGACTTTCTAGAATTCAGATAGCCTCAACATAGTACAAAGGGGTTTCTGTTTGACTCTAGATACCAAAGGATTTTCTAGAAGTAGCAGCTAACCACCAAGTCCCTGTAGTTCAGCTTCAGCAGCTCTCAAGCCAGGTGGCACAAAAAGAAAACTAAAGAATTAAAGTACATCAATTTTTCTTGTATGGAGAAAAAGAACAGCCTCTAAGCCTCAATTGTTGGTTTTATTTTATTGGGAAAAAGTGATTTTTTTTTAATTTGTTAAAGGTCATATTTACCATCATGCCAAATTGCTGAGTGTCTGCAATGAGATTTTTACCAAATCTGTGAGCTGAGGGGGTGGTGGGTGGGGGTGGGTTATCAGTGTTACAGGGCAGTGCCTTAGTGAGGACCAACTAGCCTGCTTTATTTTCCATTTCTAGGTGATATTCAAACAGATGTGCCTGTTACTCATAATACAAAATCTGAATCTATCTCCTTTCCCCTCATTAATTGCCAAGGACTGCTTTGAGCTAATGACACTGTAGCAATCTGAAGTGGGGGAACAACCATCCTTGTCTCAGTACATAAATGTTCTCCTTTGTGGAAGAAGAACACAAATGCATTTGTGGTCTTGAAGTTCAAATTTTTATAAAACATTAACATTTGCATTATTGGTTATCTCCATGGTAACAATTTTGTGCCAAAAACCAAATTGCAAACAAAAAAAAGGTCAAACCTGGTTTAGCATTATATTATGAAAGGTAATAGTTTTTTCCTCTGGAAATATGTTTATACTGATAGTTTTGTGCTCTGATGATTTTCAGGATTTTCTTATAAATGTGTATATTTGAGTATATTCTGTCCCAATATTCTCCCATTAACACAGAAGGTACTAACTAAACTCAGATGGCCTTTTTAAAATGACTTCATGAGAAGTGGAAGATGTGTATGTTGACCCGGCTCTTTACATTCCTAAGTCTATGTGGGCTTGTACAGGAAAAGTAGGGGGTAAAGAAAACACATTTTTATTTCAGAAAATCTGTAATAGTTACAGGGTTTGTCTGCTTGGATGCTTCAAGATCTATAATGAAGCAAGGCCAAAAGAATGTTTTTGTTTTTTGTTTTTTGGTTTTTTTTTAGAAATCTGTCCCTTTTCCTAGAAGAAATTTATGCTAATTTTTTATGGAATGTGATGAATTGGTTTTTCTTTCACGTGTGGTAACCCAACAAAAATGAACTTCTGCCTCATGATACATCTATTCCTTTGCAAGAATTCCAGCAAAGAGTCAAGTACAGGTGTATACCACAGTGACATATATTTGATTAGCTCTTTTGATAAATGCCAAAACTGATGTGCACAAAAATCTCATTGATACCTTCATTTTTAAATAGCAATAAACATACTGAATGTGCCCATCTTGGAAATAATCTTCCATGCTTTGAACTGTGGCTTTTTCTTTCATTATCTTTTTACTCTCCCAAACAGCCCACTTGGACCTGTAATGACTGTGGACAGACCTCTCACTCCTGCTGGTTTTCATGATAAAAGCCAAAGTGGGATTAGAGTTGAAGTACAAGGTGCATGGAAATAAGAGCACTGTGTGGTTTTATAACCAGGCTGTTGTCGTTACCGTGTCAGAGTATTGGATCCTGGCCATGGCCAAGAAATAGGAGGCACAGTCTCCTGCACTTTTGTTCTTGGCCCTACTGATGTGGCAGGACTTTTTCAAACATCCGACCCTTACTCTACCTCCTAGCCATCTTTGACCAGATCTACCACTCTACACCAGTGCTTACACACACATATATCAGTCATATAGAACTGTATGTTCTTGGGCTTTTGAAAAGTGCTCAAATGTAGTTCTAGAAACTAGTCTCTGAGATGTTGATAAAAATTACACCAGCAAAAAAACGTGCCTTAGAACCACAAAGAATCATAAAAGGATTGTCTCAGGAAGAAAACGTTTGATGTGAAAACAATTTAGAGCAAAAAGGAGCAGAAATAATTGATGTTTCTGTAGTACTTTAAAAAACACTTTCCATACAACAACTTCGTGAGGTTGTATTAATACAAGTAAGAAAACTAGAGCCCAAAGAGATTTTAAGTGATATGTTTAGCATCCCACAGCTAGGAAATGATAGAATTAGAATTCAGACTCAGGCTTCTTAATTTACAACACATGGTTTTGATGACCCAGGGGCTGTACCTACTCAGGCTGGTCTTGCTGTATATTTCATTTTACGAACTAAGGAAATCTAGAGAATCACTACTTCGACAAACCAGAATATTACCTCTCAAGAAGTTACCTCTCAAGATACTAATGCCAAAACTACCCTCTCAGTCATGAGACTGCCCCTCAGCCCACAAACTAGATTAAAAGTCTATTATGTACGATTTTGAGTCCAGTTTTAATTTGGTACACAAGAACATCATAAACAGTTCAAACAGTCAATAAACATTTATTAAGTACCTACATGCCAAGCACAGTACTAAGTGCTGGGAATACCAAAAAAAAAGGCAAAAGATAGTCCCTGCCCTCCAAGGGGAAGGGGAGAAGGTATTTGACATGGGGGTGGGGAAGGGGAGGGAAGGCAGTTATGCTGGGAAATGCTTAGTTGGTAGCACTGGACTCCCTCCTTAAATGGAGAAGGGTGATGTGGTCAGACCTGTGCTTCAGGAAGATCAATTTAATAGCTGAGTAGAGGGTAGAGTAAGGAGAGCCTTTAGGCTAGGAAACCAATTAGCATGCTATTTCTTTAGCCTAGGCCTGAGGTGATGAGGGTGACCAGGTTCAAAAGGTAGAAAAACAGGGACATAAATTCTTAATGTTTTGACCTGCCATTCAGCATGATCATGACCACAGATCACCATTTAAGACATAAGAGTTTAAGTGTGACCTTGGGCAAGTCTCTTAACTCCAACTCCCTCCAAAAAGCAAAAAAAAAAAAAAAAAGACATAAAAGTGTGGAGTTATGTATCATTACCACCTCAGAAAACTACATAGTGATTTAAGGATTAACAAAGCACTTTCCTCACAATCTTCTGAAAAAATAATATTAGAAAGCATAATTCCAAGTAGGAACCTAGAGGAATCTCTTCCCAGAACCTCAGAATGAGAAGAGGGCTCAGAGGCATTTAGTCCAACCCATCCCCTTCAATCAAGAATCCCTACTACCACAGATGATCCAGATTTTGCTTGACCTCCACAGAAAGAGGGAAGCCACTCCCTTTCAGGGCAGCCTATTCGTTTTTAGATAACTATATTCCCAGAGTGCATACTCCTTCTTTAAGAGGTTTCTTTGTTTGTTTGTTTGTATCTTGCTGCACCTCTTCCTTTTTACAATCAATGCTTCCAGTTCTGCCATTTAGAGGAGTCAAGTAGAACAAATCTAAAAAACCTTCTATGTAGCAGCTTTTCTCTGGAGTCTGAAAGGCTCTGAAGTCTTTTCTAAGTGACAGCCTAAGTGCCTTCACCCAGTTTTCTATGACAACCCACTCCTTTCACCATCCAATTTACTCTCCTGTGGACACATTCCAGCTCACCAATGTTTTTCCTGACATGTGGTCCAGGGCTCCAGAAGTGGTCTGACCAGGGCACATGTACAGTGCAGCTACCACTTTCTCTAGTCCTGGAGAATCAGTTTCTCAATGCAGCCTAAAACAAAGGTATATTTTTGTGTTTTTTTTACTGCTATTGTTGTACCCCAATAAATCGAGACAGAAGATCTCCAAGATTAAATTTAAAAAGTGGATTTTATTACTGCAGAACCGTCGGGGTACATGCCCAAATCAGACAGAGCTTTGGCACAGACATTGTGCTGGTTTTATGGAGGTTCCATAGCCAGGTTACTGAAACCAGGTAAGCTGAAATTACAGTGATGTAAGCTGAAACTACAGTGATTGGTCAGTGTACATTTGAATTTCCCGAGGCGGGAAGTGAAACTACAATCAGTGATAGGTCAGTATACATTTGAATTGACCGGGGAAACCTTTCTAGGCTGGAACTCCCACCCACAGATCAATCAAAGGAAAGGTAGGGGTGGAGGTTGTGCTTATTTACAGATCAATTAAGGGAGGGGAAGCTGAAGTTCTCTGTTTTACAAATCAATGAAGGGAAGGGCACAGTGGAGTAGTGTCCAACTTTCCCTACTCTTCCTTGTAGGTGTGTCAAACCTTTGACCTGGCTGGGGTCATCACCTACGTTACCCAATTCTGTTCCTAAATGATGGTAATTAACATTTTAATGGAGATAACTTGGGATTTGACAAATTGTAGAAAGCAATTAATGAGATAGGGTCCTACAATTAGGGCTATGATCAGGAGAAGTTAATACCAATACTAATACCAAGGCTGATATTAATTTAGTGAGTTAGGGGGATGTTCCAGGAGAACAGGGACTGATACCCATTCTCAGAATTTTCCAGCTCCCTGTCTATTAGCAATATTCTGGCGTACCAACTTCAGACTCTCCCTCACCACTCCAGAGTTGTTTGCATAGAAACAATAAGCCTCAACAAGGACTGCACACAGGCCACCCTGTTTAAGAAGGTCAAGGCCTCTGCGGTTCTGAAGAACTACCTCTGCCAGAGAGTCCACCTGTCTTTCCAGGGCTGAGATGGGCGGGAGAGGTCAATATTTACCTGTGTACTTAAGGCCTGATAGTTGGCTTCCCCCTTAATCAAGGCTGCCATCCCAGTCGCTGCAGAACCCACAAGGCCCAAGCCCACTGAGATGGGAATGAGAAGTGGTACTGCCTGTCTTTGGTGGTGGCTCAGTTGCCCTTCTTGGAAAAGTAGTGCCAACCTTGTTCACCTGGGAGAAGGGTGACCCAGGGAATTATGGACACTAGGATACACAGGGGGCCCTCAGTGTGCTGTTGTCTGAGGAACACCACAGCAAAGACACACTGGGTAAGGCCATTGTGACATGCCCACCAGGCTCGTAGAGAGGCAGGGAAGTAGTCTGAGCTAGAGGCCTGAAGTTCATGGTTTTTGCCCATAACTTGAGCTATACTGAGAGCTGGATAAAGGAGTGCTGGATAATATGAGGCAGAAAACTGTTCCCTGTATATCCCTTAGGGAGAGCCTTGGGTGGTCCCACTCACAATTCTGTGTTGGAAATAGGGGTGACTGAGGCATTTAGTGCCACCTCTACATAGTAAGGAGGCTGGGGTTTAACACAAATCCAGCAATCTTTTCCCAACATGTGGTTAGAGCTGTTAAGTGTTTTATGAACAGTTGACAGAAGGGTAATTAAGGGGACCTGATAATTACAGATTCCTGAATCTTTGAAGATGGGGGGGGGGGGGGCTATGACCTGACTGGGGCCTGTGTGGTGACATCAGGTGATTTGGACATCGGGGTTCCCTTTTGGGGCAGGGATGGCTAAACAATGGGATGACGATGGGGGAGGGGCACAGGAGGCTTCTAGACACTTGCCCTCCCTCCTCATCCTCAGGGACTATGATTCCCAGGGCCTGAAAAACAGGGATTTCCCAGGCTGGGTCAGAGGGGTTTTGAATGGTGAGATTGGGCCAGAGAACAATGGGTCTGATCCCTCACTACCGCCTGCCTTGTAGCATAGGGAGGCCCCAGGGCTAGGAGAGGGGAGGTGGTAAGCTGTGACACAAGCACAGGCCCATGGGTATCCTGTGTCTGTGCAGGTAGGCTGTATCTGCTGGTGGGGCCCCAAATAGTCCAGTTCTGGGGAACAGGGAGTTGAGGGGGATCTGTGTGCTCCAAGTTCTAGAAAGTCCAGGATTGTCTATTTCCTGTGGTTACCACCCAGGTATATCTTGGTCTGGGGGCATGGGGACTGTGGGGGACCAAGCAAGGAGGCAAAAGGAGGATCAGGGAGAGGATCAGGTAAGTCTTAGCTTTAGGGGGTCCTCGTGGACTTCTGCTTTCCATTCTGAGGTGACAGCAGGCTTCACTCTGTTGTAATGGAGCCATGTGGGAATAGAGTCCACTTTGACAGCAGTAGGTATAGTAGGGATCATGACGTGTGGTCCCTTCCACCTTGGCTCCAGACCGTGAATTTCTTTTTACCAGCACAGAATCTCCAGGTTGAAATGGGTGAGCTGAGGCTGAACTGGGGATCAGAATCAGGAGGGCTGAGGGTAGGAGTTTTTCTGAGTCACCTGTAGACCCTGTAGGAACTTGATGAAGAGTTAGTGATTTCAGCTTTTAGGTCTTCCTGGATTAGAGGAAGAATGGGTGGTGGTCTTCCAAACATGTGTCAGGGGATGGTCTGGACTTAGCCTTGAGCTCTGAGCTCTGAGAAAATTTCAGATGCTGGCTACTCAAGGAAGTCAAAGCTGAGAGTCTGAGGACCTGACCCAATTCTCATGGGGAAGCCAAACCTCCTTATCTGCTTTGTTCAGCTTTTCATAAATAGACTTTAAAGACAGTTTGAATTAACCTGGTGTTAAAAATGGTATATTTCTTTTCTCTCAACTAAAGTATCTCTGATTAAATATCAGGCTCCCAAGTACCCCATCATTCCAAACACCTGATCACTCCCCCCTTAAACATCTGGGATCCAAAATCATTTGGGTAGATCTGTTTCATAGGGGGCTGGGTCTATATTCACTCTGGAAGAGATAATTCAGAAATTGAATCCTTAACATACATTCAGTTACAAATGTTAACTTTTGCTTAGAGCATGAACTACGAATTCAGATCAAAACAGCCAGATCTCTTCTGCTTTTACAATCTCATTAAACCTTGATGAAGAAAGTTAGTTGAAAACTGTTAAAATGATCTTAACCAGTCTGCATAACAAGCAGAAGCACATGTTCTAATTCTAGATAAGAAATAATATTAGATTTTCCACTAAGCTGGCAAAAAAATTCACAAATGTAGAGATTCCATTCTTAGGGGTGTATCAGTGAGATCTTGAAGCCTGGGCCTGATCAACGACCTGAGGGCAATCATAGACAGCTGGGGAAAAAGCCAGTGGGTTTCCACTGAATGTGGGGTGGAGATGGAAAGGGGCTGACCCAAGGAAAGCTTATCAGCTTCCTTAACAAGGAGGTGGTCCAGAGGCTAAGGGCCAGGCAGCAGCCACTGAATCTCGGAGCCCAGGGGTTTTTTTCTCTCTTTTTTTAATAGCTGTAATACCATTTCTACTTCAAAAATGTTTCTTAAGTTCACTTAGCTAAATAGACCTTTAGAGACACAATACAGTCTCAGAAAGATAGTAACAAAATAACAATGAGTTTCAAATGACTTCTACCATAATTGACCTTATCAATTCTGGCATGGATTCAAAGTTAGATACCAACATATGCTAGTCATTATATTTTACAATCACTAAACAATTTTGATTACAAGTATTTCACAAACGCTATTAATTTTCCTTTTACAAATTCAAGGAACAAGTCAAACTGAGATCACAAAAAAATTCTTTTTTTTAAACAATCCCAATATCCTATTTCCAATTTCTTAAAGATTAATTCTTAGAATTTGAACAGGACTACAAAGAAATTGTAAATTTCCCAAATTAAAAATTTCAACAGGGATAATTTTGGTGGATCTTTTGAAAGAGCTTTGAATCTGCCAATCTCAAAGCTCCACACTTTAATTGGTCAGGCAGGAGATTTAGCCTGCCAGTTTTTTGATCGGAGGGGAGGGATTCCCAAAGAGGGGCCCACCTCCCACAATGCTCACAAGGAGGGCTCTTCGGGGTCTTCACCTTCTCTTGCCTGAGCCAGCTGCAGCTCTGAGTGGGGGTTGGTCAGTACTGCCCTTAGCCTGACCCAAGAAACAGGCTAGCCCGCCCCTTCCCCCCAGCTAAGGCCATGAGCCATATGGCGGCCCAGGCCAGGCTCAATAAGGCCAGTTAGGCTGGGCTGATGGATTTCTTGAGGGGATGGCTGAAGCAGAAGAGGGTTCTTCTGGAAACAAATAAATCTTCCCAGTGGAAATCAGAAAAGCTCCCTTGGAGGTGCTCTTCTGATAGCAACTTGAATACCTACTTTGAAGAATAAAAACTTTAAAAGGGGACTTTAAACAACTGAGCTCAGAACAAAACTTTTGTGAACACTCAACCACATTACAGTCCTTATCCACTTGATTGCTGCCCAAAGATTCTGAACAGGAAGCAAATGGGTTCAAGTGAATAGGACACAGATTAACAGACAAACAAAGGTCCATACCCCCCACTTGTTTGCTTCCTGCAGATTCTGAACAGGCAACTTGGTGGCTCTGTTCTGGGGAGCACAGGACACGTACAGACACACAAACATATAACCAGACCAGATACGGGCAAGAGGGTCAACCGAGCCTTGCCCAGGGAAGAGGTGCCCACTTCACAATAGCCATGTCTGGCTCTCTCCCCTCCAGAACAACAGATTTTTAACCAGAATACACCAGAACAATATTTTTTAACCAGAACAATATACTAGAACAATATTTTTTAACCAGAACAATATACCAATACAATATCAGGCTACTGGGGATAGTGAAAGTGGTGGATCTCCTGAGCTCAGGAGCACTGAGTTGGTAGTAGGCTAAACCTATTGGGTGTCTTCACTCAAATGCTAAGTTCCCCAGAACACAGCCACCAAGTTGTCTAAGGAACCATGAAGAGGCCCAGGTCAAAAGCAGAGTATAGTTCAGTGCAATGTGACCAGAGCAGAACAAAGCTCCCATGCCAATCAGAGTACAGCCAGAGAGCAGCCCTGCACTTCCACCATGGACAAGATAGGAGGGCCCAGTCTTTTTAATAAAAAAACCCAAAAAAAAAAAAAAATCCAACAAAAACTCCATTCCTTCTTGAAAAATTGGGACATTTACTCTTCTCCAGTCACATGGCACCTCTTCTCTTCTCCAGTATAGTGGCTCAGCCTTCAACTTTCTTTGTTCTCTCAGTAATGTGGAAAGGAGTTCATCTCTGCCTGCTCATCCTCAGCAGCTTTCGGCTTTCCTACTTCTTTCTCTTGGGGATGAACTCTGACTAATGAATGACTAACATTCATTCTGTCCCACCTTTTCTAGTCTTGAGTGCTCATGCCCCTTGGCAGAGAGAACCAAAGCAAAGCAGGACCTGCATAGCTCTAACTTCTTTCCCTTATCAGTTACTGCATAGCTCTAACTTCTTTCCCTTATCAGTTATCATTGAATTTTCACCTTGAGCTTCGAAGCCTTGTTCCTTTCCCCAATATATTCTGTCCTTCTTAGCTTTCCTTCGTGGCTGTGGTTCATTCTGAGCTTTAGGACTTTTGATGTGATTCTTTTTTTTTTGGTCAGCATGGGAATTTATTTTACTTAACTATGCTTATTTATTTATTTATTTATTTATTTATTTATTTATTTATTTATTTATTTATTTATTTTTTTTTTTTTAAGCAATTGGGGTTAAGTAACTTGCTCAAGGTTACACGGCTAGTCATTTGATTTATGCGTGGGTGCTCATTTTCTGAGGCCGGATCTGATCTCGGGTCATCCAAACTCCGAGGCCGGCGCTCTTACTCACTGCGCCACCTAGCCGCCCCTTAGGGCAATTGGGGTTAAGTAACTTGCCCAAGGTTACACGGCTAGGTTTTTGTTTGTTCGGATTAAGTGTCGGAGGCCGGCTCCGAACTCAGGTCCTTCTGATTCCAGGGCCGGCGCTCTATTCACTGCGCCACCTAGCCGCCCCTATGCTTATTTATTAAAAGGGTTTTGTTTTTTCATGTTGTTCCAAGGAGGGGCAGATGAGAGAGAGACAAATTATATTTCTGTTAATTGAAAAAGACAAAATTTCATTTTTAGAAATGCTGAGACATTTAATGTCAAAGTCCAGCTATAATTTTCCTACAGCATTTCATGATAGCTCATTTTCTGAGAGCTCCGTTCTAGTGCCTAGGTAAAACAAACAAAAATTACTTGACTATTACATTTTTGTCATTATCAAATCCTAGTTGTAAAAGGGCCCAGGTCACAAGTTTAGCTTGGGGGGTGAAGTAGTATGCCTTGACATTTCACTGGCCTAGGAGGGGCCCATCTTTGTATCCTGAATTCTTGCACACCCAAGAATCCTCCATTCCTCTAGGTTATCGAAACTCAGTGTGCCCCAGCCCACCCTAATCTCATCAGACCAAACCCAAGAATCCTGCATTCCGATAGGTTATCGAACATCTTTAACCCAGTGTGCCCCAGCCCACTCTTATCTCATCCGGCTGAAGTAGTAAGCCTTGTAAACCCAAGAATCCTCCCTTCGGTCATTGAACAACCTTCGTTATCTAAGAGTGCCCCTGCCCCATATCCTGCCCGACCAACCTGCCCCCTGATATGATGGTAGCTTTTGGACTATTTAAACTGTGTGTCTACTGGGGTTCAGGGCAGCTCCTGGGACTTTTCCTAGGACTGTTGCTGGCCAGCTATTAAACGCTTCCTGAATTCGATTATTGATGGTCTTGGCCTGGTGATTCTGTCCGAGAGTGTCCATTTCGGGGGGGGGGGGTAAGGGGAAGCAACTTAAAAAAAGCATAATGTGGCCCATATTAGTCCAGAATAATTTTGAACACTAAATCTAAAAGCATCTTTAATAATGGAAATACTATACTGGCTTTTATAATGCAGATTATCCTCCAGCCCCTCGAGGGACTTTGAAATTCCAACCAACTGAAGCTCCTGATGACTTGATATTGAGAAAAGCAGTTCAACCTTTAACTTGTGTGATAGAAAACCTAAAAACAACTTGGGTGATTTGGGGAGGAAGAGAGAACAAGATCCCATTAATCATTAAACTTTACAGATCTGGATGCATTTCTGTCAATGTAAAATAATTTGTTTTTGTTTGGAGAGGCTGAATAGCCAAGTCCAACTCCGAGCTGATGCTTCCAGCTCATTGCTCTGTCAAACTCCACTTGCAGATTTTGCTGTAACGAGTCAGCAGCCTGCTTATTCAGAGCCATGTTTGATTTCCTGAGGGTGCCTGGAGGACTGCTGAGAGACTGGGAAGAATTCTTAAAGCCTCCCATAAGTCTGAGAAATTTCATGTTTTGGTCCCGAATTTTCAAAAGTAGCTGTATCCCATTGGCCAAACTTTGTAGGCTCCTCTACTCTGGTTTCAAGAGCTTCAGTTTTCCCAGATTCTCTATCAATCTCTTCTTGCAAGGCCTTTCTTCTAACCGTACCTATGGTGACTTCATCCAAGTTTCCCTTTTTTTCAGATACCACTTCCAAGTCGGATTCATGTGCCATGCCTGGGCCCTGAGGTTCCTGTGTCACTTTCCTACCTCCTGCTGTCTTCTTCTGAGAAGGTTCCTCAGCAGGGGGCAGCTCTCTCTGTGTCTTGGTTTTTTGTTTTTTTTTTTTCTTTCTTTTTGATACTCCTGGGGCTGTCTGCTAGGGGCACACATTCTGCCAAGTCAGCCTTGGGCTGAATTTTGTGGCCTTTCTGCAGCTGCTGAAGGCACTGGGGTCCCCTAGATGGCCCTCATCAACAGGCACTTTGTTAGTCCTCTCATCCTCCTCCTCCTCTGCCCTGTAAGTCTTTTTCTTTTTCTTCTTCTTCTTCTTGGTGCCAGAGTCCCTGAGACTGCTGGGATCCTGCTTCTCCTCTCCCCGTTCCATGGGCTCACACGACTTTTCCTCCTCCTACTCCTCCTCCATGGGCTCTTGCTCCCTAAAGCTCTCCTGATCTGACCTTTTATCCTTTTTCCATTTTTTCAGTTTTCTGACAAAGCCCCCTTCCAGTTCCACATCTACCCCTGTCTCTTTTCCTGGGGGGTGAGAGAGGGGTGATTTTGTCTTCTTTCTCTTTCCTTGACATAGGGGCTCCAGTGGATTTGGAAGCAGCTCCTTCCTGCTATGATGCTTCTTCAGAGAGCTGGTTCTGCCTATGGTCTCTGCCTCCCTGCTATCCTCATGGCGGGGGTGGGGGGGGGTGGGGGGGGTGGCTCTGTCTGGGCTCTCTGTTTCTTGGGTTTTCTTTTTCTTCTTCTTTTTCAGCAGAGGAGTCTCTGGAGCCTCTGGGGGGTGGGGGGCAAACTCTTCTGAGACGACTTTGTTTTAACGAGGGATTCCACATCTAAGGCATTCTCCTCCTCTTCCCTTGCCTTTTTCTTCTTCTCTCTTGTTTCCTTGCCAAAGTCCAATTTGTCTGCCTTGGCAATCATTGCTGGGATATGCTTCCTCCTTGGGATATGCTTGAAACTCCTAGTTCCCATGCTACAATTTTATGTTCACCCTGTTACCCGCTCCTTATTCCATCTTCCATACTTGTTTGTTTTACTCATCTAATATGGTAGCTGACTTCCCTGTGTCTATATTGATGTTTAGACAACTGAGATTGTTTTCTCAATGAAATTATTTATCTTCAGAATTTCATTTTCAAGTTTCCTATCCTTTCTGGGTTGACTTCCCTCAAGGAATTTTAGTCTGTGGGATCCTCCCTATCCTTTTTTTTTAATAAAGCAATTGGGGTTAAGTAACTTGCTCAAGGTTACACAGCCAGTCATTATTTGTGTGTGGGTGCTCATTTTCTGAGGCAGGATTGGATCTCGGGTCATCCCAACTCCGAGGTCTCGCTCTTACTCACTGCGACACCTAGCTGCCCGCCCCCCTTTTTTTTAACCATTTGAAATCTACTATCCAGAAATCTAGGCTGTTTGCAGATTGCCTCACTTTCTTCTCTCAAGCATTCTGAAATGGAATGGTATTTTCCCCTCAAGTTTTCCATGATTTCCACTTCATCATCCCGTTCTTCCTTGTTGAGAATTAGCTCCAGAATTGCAGCTTTCCTTGTTGGTTTCTCCACCTTGTGAATTATGAAATATTAAAGCCAAAAAAAAATTACTGGCTGTTCTCTTTCGGTAGCAGGCTTTGGCAGAACAACTGAAGTCTTTTACCTCTATATCATACCTCCATATAAGGCTTATGTGACATGCTTCCTGAATTCATCTATTTCCTCTTTTATACAGTTGGCCTTTGGTATATTTTGGTGACAATACTTCTTTTTTTCCTTTTTAACCAAGTGTTCACCACAGTTCTCTCTGGCTCCTAGATTTTCTTACCGAAGTGTATCTTCTTATGATAAACTATTTTGCATCTCTCCCCTACCTTCATCCATCCTGCTGGGAAGAAACTTCCTTCTAGAGCCATCTCCCAGTCGTACATACCATCCCAATGAGCCTTAGGGAAGTCTATGAGGTAAAAGCTTCATCCTTTCTTCAAGATCTCTGGTTTGCCCATACTTTGTACATAGACATCTGAGGCCATGGATATTATAGCTGGCCCCTTCCTTAGATTTTTTTTCCTCCTGTGCATTTCTGTGTCTCTACTGCTATTCTTCTTACATTGTAGCTACTCTGTAAAATATTTAATTTGGTGGTTAGCTGCAGATGGTTTATCCCCACCCCTAACTCTTTTTTATTTTATTTTAAAAAAATATTAGATTTGTACAGCTCTAAGCAATACATTTTTACTAGCCCTTGTTACAAGTCAGGCCAGGAGTCAGACTCCTATATTTTAAACCACAGTCCAGAAATGCCAGTCTTGTTTTTAGATACCATAGAATTACCTAGCTCTTTACTTCCCAGGTGTACCTTTCTCTTCTGAAACCTGTACCTTCTATTGACTGTCATAGTGGGAACAGAACCTGTGCCCCAAAGATATTCGGGCTCTTGCCCAAGAAATTAAGCTTAAGCTTTCTGGTCTCAGTTCCCTCATCTGCAGGATCAGGGGATTCAACTTGATTGGGAGTTTCTTTCCAGCTCCAGAATTTCTAAGCTTGTATAACTGCATTATCAGTTATTGCATTTGGCCCTTTTGTGTTAGACATTGTGGAAGAGAAGATGTATGAAGACGGTTGAATTCTTTTTCACCTTTACAACATCTCTTGCATATGTCCCCTTCTTTCCTCTGACACTGCCACCACTCTGGTGCAGACCCTCATCACCTCATCCCTGGATTATTACAATAGCTGAGGGTGGATCTGCTGGCTTCAAGAGTCTCTCCACTCCAATTCACCCTCTATCCAGCCACCAAAGGGATTTTCCTTAAGCACAGATTTGACCACGTCAACCCCGCTCCCCACAAAAATCTCTAGTAGTTCCCTATTGCCTCCAGGATCAAATACAAAATGATCCAATTGGCATTTAGAGCCCTTCATAACCTAGACCCTCTTGCCTTTCCAATCTTCTTATACCTAACATACTCTTCAATTCAATGGCACTGGGCTTCTTGCTATGCCAGGGACAAAGCATTTCATCTCTTGGCTCCCAGGAATTTTCTCTGGCTGTCTCCCATGCCTGGAATGGGCTTATTCTTCTGCTCCACCTCAGTACTTTTCTGGCTTAAGTCCCAACTAAAATCCCTTCTTTGACTGGAAGCTTTCCCCATCCTCTTAATTCTGGTACCTTCCCTCTGCTAATTATTTCCTATTTAATTCTTTGTAAAGCTTTGTGTATATCTGTTTGCATACTGTCTCCCCCAGTAGATTGTAAATTCCTTGTGAATGGGGATGATCTTTTATATCTTTTTGTACCCTTAGTGCTTTAGCATACTGCCTGGCACATAAGGGGGTGCTTAATAAATGTTTATTAATTATTAATGTTTGTTAACTGATGAATCTGAACTTTATTTCTAAAGGTAAGTTCAAGCTCCTGAAGGTTTCCAAGCAAAGGGTCCAATGTGTGTCAGGTAGTGTTTTAGAAAGAAAAACACCTTTACTACAGTCACAGGAGAACATGCTATGCACAATGAACCTGAGGAGAACACTCAGGCTTCAGACAAAAATCATTAAGACCACAGCCATGCAGTTTCCCAGATGATGTCTCTTTCTCTAGGAAAGCTGGAAGGTTCAGGAGCTTCTCAGACTAAGGAGGTAACCTTAAAGTTCAGGTGGCCAAGTCAATCAGACAACCATTTACTAAGTATCTGTGTACAGAGTACATACAAATGTTAAAAAAGACATGTTCCTGTCCTTATGGAGCTTATAATTTAGTAGAGGGTCCTCACTGACAGATAACTATGACACAAAATAATACACAATGAACGCATCAAAAAAATACACAACTCACAGTGGTCTAAGGGGGATAAGCATCACTGGGAAAATCAAGGAAGGCTTCATGGAGGAAAAAAGACTGCTAGCAATTCTACAGAGATGGAAAGTAAAGGACATTTCAAGAATTGGGAACAAAGAGTGAAAACAGAGAGGACAAAAAGCATAGGGGCCAAAGAATGGTTTGACTTCTTTGGAACATAAAGTATGTGGAAGAGAGTAATGCACGATAAGTATAGAAAATCACAGTGTACCAGACAGGAAGTCTCTGAATACCACTTTGTATGAGAGATGATAGGGAGCCACTCAAGAATTCTGACCAGTGGGAGGTGACATGACTAGATCTATGGGTAAGGCAGATTAATCTGGCACTGTGTGAGTAAGTAGAGGGAACACCAAGGGAACAGGGAGACCACTGGGGCCTGTACCAGGGGGGCAGTAGCCGTGGGTGGAGAGAGAAAAGCTTGTCCCTTCCTTGGATAATTCTCCAAACTAGCTCAGAAATATTTCCCTGATCACTTCCATTCCACTGGGATTGGTATATCTGTAGTTCCCCTTGAAGTTGTCTTTGCGCTGTTTTGCTTTTCTTTTCCCTCAGACCTGAAGTGCCTCTAAGAGTAACCCTTTCATCTCCCCCCCACTGTGGCTAATGCTGTGCTTTGTGTATAGTAGGCATTCTGCTTGTCAATGACTGGGTTACCTGTTTCTGCCTGTGTGACTATCAGTGCAGAGCAAAGGAGTCGGACCCTAATTCAGCTCCCCCTAAGAAGACAAGTGACAGTCAGTTTCCCAAGCCCTCCAAGGTTGTGTGGTCCGGTACCAAAAGTCTCACCCTGCTGCTCTGTCACTCTGCTTCTTCGAGTTAGGCTTCAATTTCCCCATCTGTAAGATGGAGTTGCTGCACTAAATGATGTTCTAATATCGACTCTCCAAGCTTTAGGGCTCTGAGTCCAGACATCCGGTATTCCTGATGACCTGCTGTCCTCCAGTGGCCACTGTGAGACAGCATAGCCTCCCTCCATTCCTGGGTCTTCCAAAAGGTTTTCTCTGAAGATATTCTAGGAAGGTGCATTTTTTTTTCTCTGAGCATGAGGGTCCTTTTAGTGAACTACATGCTAGAGGCCATGGTAAGGCAGAGTACCAAGTGCTGAAGTCAGACCCAGTCTGTTTCTACTCTGGAGAGGAGCAATGCCAGGCAGCCTCCCCAAATCAGCATCACCACAGTGACTAGTCACACTTATGTTAGCACTAACACCCCCCAAAACTGTCTCCTCTACTAGACTGTTATATCTTCCATGCTTGACACAGTGCCCGGTACAGGGTGGGTGCCTAACAGATTTTTATTTTCTCTCTCCCTCTCTCTCTCACACAGACACACAGATACACACAGAGCACTGTCAGTCATGGATGAGAAAAGATGGAAAAAAATAACTAGCCCACGATTTCTTGGACCACAGTTCAAGAGGGTCAGCCTGCACTTCTACCTCTGGAATAAATCTGCCAAGTAACCTTGGGCAAATCCCTCACCCTAGGGCTGGCCCTGTGGTGTCATGAATAAAAATGATGGCACTGGACCAGGGGAGTATCCTCCCAGCTTTAATTTCTGTAACTCTGTGATGAAGTCTTTGCTGATCATGTCCTCAGTCTATGGCTTCATGCTATGTGGGGAGACAGTGCTTGCTTTGAGTTTACACACTAATTAGGAAAAGTTTATACTTTTAAACAATTTTAGGGTAGAGAGATGATAGTAGAATAAGGCAAGGGTGGGGACCCAGAGGAGTCTACACATATGGGAAGGAGAGGGAACATAATTAAAGCTAATGAAGACCCAGAAGTGCTATTTCCTTCTCCCTCTCCAGTCCAATTGCCCTAGAAGGTCTCTGAAGAGCACTACCATGATGAGTTATGGTAGCCATAAGGCCTAAGTCTATTCAGTCTATTGCTTAGTTATTGTTACTGAATCAAAGGATTTTTATTAGAACTAGGAGGGAATTCTAGAAATTATCTAGTTCCCTCATTTTACAGAGGAGGAAGCTGAGGCCCAGAGAAGGAAATGGATTGGCCCAAGGTGACACAGCAAGTCACACATCTGGAGGCCATTTCTCCTGTTTGCTAGAAGAAACCAAATAAAGTAAGCAAAGTTTAGAGTCTGGCAAATGGGTAAGCACACATTCAGTATGATAAGAACTGTGAAAGGTTAGTGGAAATTTTGGAAAGTGTAGAATTGCCCAGGTTGATAGGTTTTATCTATAAAAGCTCACCTTAAAAAAAAAATTTAAAAAGACAGTACCAGTTCTAGAAAACAGTACACGTGCACATTCTTTTGACGAGCCCAGTTCAAGAATGGCAACCCAGATTTTCCTGGGGCAACTCCAATTTTAAGAAGTTTAAGTTTCATAATAGGAATATACTGACCACTATCTTATCTGGCAGACCATGAACCCTAATTTTTTAAATTCCGAAACTGGTCACTCAGTTTGAAAAGCTCTGACATGGGGCTCAGGAGACCTGATTTCTAGTCTTAGCCTCTCTACTAACTTAAAATATGGACTTGGGAGACATCACTTTACCTCTGCAGGTTTCAGATTCCATCTTGAGATTAAGGGTGTTGGGGTGGCTGTGCAGTGAATAGAGCACCAGCTCTGGAGTCAGGAGGACCTGAGTTCAAATGTGACCTCCGATGTTTAACACAAAAAAAAAACTAGCCATGTGACCTTGGACAAATCACTTAACCCCAATTGCCCTCCAAAGGAAAAAAAAGAAATTAAGGGCATTATCTGAGACAGCCTCTAAGGAGTTTTTGTAATGCTGTGGAATGCAAAGCACTCACTATTGCTATTATAAGTTATCTGTTGCTTGGGTGGCCTAGTGTAAATAATATTGTTACTTAGTAGATTATTGTGTATCAAAGAGCAAATCACTAGATCTTTCTGGGTTTGTTTCTTGTCTATAAAATGAGAGGGTTGGTTTAGATAAGCCCTAAGGTCTTTTCCAGATCTAAATCCTAAGATCAAAACAACTTCTGTCTCAGGTGTCTTCCCACAACTTTTGTCACTGAGTAAACCTCAGGGGGCATCAGCTTACACTAAAGTCCTCCCACACACAACCTTATCTCCAGTACTGTGTATAAACAGGTAAATGCAATGAATGCTTTTCATTGATGGTAAATATGAATTTTTAGCTGACTACTGAAACAGGAGGCCAAGAACTGAGTTGTATGTAGATTATTAGAGCTGGAAGAAACCTTAAAAACCATCTCAATCTTTTCACAGGGTCACAGAACCCTAGAGTGGAAAAGAATTTCAGAGGCCATTTAATTCATGCTGAAACCTCTCTAGTACCCAACCAGCAGTTCATTGAGCCTTCCCCTGAAGCTGTAGGGTGAACCCCAAACTTCTCAAGGCAGATGAGCACACTGACTTCATTAGCCCTCCCCTTTCTTTCACACATCTTTAATATTTCCTGTTCTGCTGACTTTCTCCTAGCCTACAAACAATTGGATTTCCCTCCCTAAAACAAAAAAATTCTTCCTTTAACCTACTATTCTATTGGTCTTAAATCTCCTAAACTTCTAAGACCTGCACACTCTTGACTCTTCTACCTCAATCATCTTAAACTCAGAAGTTCCTCTTTTCTGATCATTTTCTCCCTCCCTCTGGTCGCTCACTTCCTCTCAATTAAGCCAGTCCACCATCTGGGGGCTGGCCATATTTTTCTCCCTTCATAGTCTTGACCCCATACTTAACCATTCTGGTTTCCCAATACATATTGTCCCCTGCCCTAGAATGCCTTGCTTCCTTGTTTAAACACTGTTTACACCTTGCCAAACCCCATCCTTGGGTTACCCCTTCTATCATACAACTCACATGTGCTGAATGCCAATGAGAAAAGTCACACAATTGGGTTGGTTGGGTTTCTCTACAAATTTGTTACCAAATCTCAAGTAAGCCTTCACTGTTATGCAACAATCATTTTATTTTGCCCTGACTCCTTAAGGACTGTTCCAAATCTCAAGACCTTGCCTTCTACTTTACTTTTTCCCCCTTTGCTGGCTGCTATTTTCCTTTGTTCTCGAAGAGGACCATGACATGCAAGGGAATTGGATTTAAGTGGGGCAGAGTTGTGCAAGGTCACCATCCTCACTTTCTCTTCTAGAGCCATTTGAGTCCAGTGGCCAGATATGGATCAGGACAATCGGAGATGGTCCAGGATGAAGTGGGGGACCTTGGCCTTTTCAAGATAAAGTCTTTAACAGGTCTCAGTTTGACTGAGGTAGCACCCATTCAGTGATTAAGGCTTAATAAAAAATGAGGCAAAGAATGGCCTCTTTAGGAAAAAAAAAGACCTAGGAGGGGAAGACCCTTAGGGTTTCTGACCAAAACAGAAACAACTGTTATTTACATTCATTTTGAGCCAAGCAGGGCTAGTTCTGGGACCAACTCCATACCTCAAACTCCCTCCCCTTGTCCACATCTTTGTTCTAATCTCTGAGTTTATCTTTTTTTTTTTTTTTGCTTTTTCGAGGGCAATTGGGGTTAAGTAACACCTAGCCACCCCTATCTTTTTTTTTTTTGTCAAGGGAGCAGACCCTCTACCTGTATGCTTGATTCCATCCAGTTTCATCCTATCCTGTCTTCTTGGTGAGCTTGCCCCTTTGATTATCCTCTTTCTCTTAACTTTTTCTGCTCCACTGTCTATACATTGTACATATGTACCTGCTTCCTCAATCATCGAAAAGGTTTCACTTTAACTCAACTATTACCTCATTATCCAATCTTTCCCTTTCCTTCATTCAAACTCCTAGAAAAGCAGTCTACATTCTTTATATCTATTTCATCTTCCAGTAGCTTCTCAGAGTCTGAAGGCCATATAAATATCCAAGAAACAGCAAATAGATCATGTGGGCCTTTGTTCCAGGAGGCATCTCAGAGACCCCACCCCCCAGCTCTCTTCCCTCTACACTTCCTCTCTGGTGACCAAAGAGAGGGACCCAAGCTCCCATGAATTCACTTATCATCTCTATTTCCAGATATCACCTCCTGACATGTTCCATATCCTAAACTTTCTGCTACCTCCACTGGATGTCTTCCAATACATTCTCAAATTCAGCCAACCTGAACTCACCTTCCCCTCACACTTGCCTGCACCTATTTCAAACTTCTCTCTCTCTGTTGAAAGTACCATCTTTCAAGGAGTCTGGGTTTGGAACTGTTGAGTCATCCATGACTCTGCCTCCTCAGCATGCTGCCCTCCTTGCCCCACACTGGTCATATCTGCCCTGAGGGCCCCACTACTGTTCTCACCTCTATATAGGAGGCAAGAGCCTCCTTATTGGTCCCCCCACTTAAAGACTCTCCTCTCCAACCCATATTCTACACGTCTGCAAAAGTTATCTTTCTAAAGAATTCAGATTACATGTCCTCCACCCCCCACTCAAAAATGCTCCGTGGCTCCCAAGAGTAGGGAGAACATGCACCTTCTTCATAAAGTAATTGAAAGTGTTTTACATTCTGACTCCAGCCTGCCTTTTTGGCCTTACTTTATGTACCATTTTTGCCAATTTGCCTTACTTTTTATTCCCCAAACTCTTGAATTTTCTTTTTTAGAACCTTTGTCCAGCATCCCCATGGGATGAACTCTGTCCTCACTTTCCTAATTCCCCTGGATGTTAGTGTGCTCTATCTCCACAAATTATTTTGACGTTATTGCTTATTCTACTGAGGTGATACAGCATTTAAAACAGGATGTTTATACACAGCACATGACAATTTTAGGAAGTGGGACTTGAGTTAATCCTTGAAGGAGTGTATTTCAGTCATAAAGGATACCCAGGCTAAAGCATGGGAGTTGGTATGCTGAACTCAGGGAAAAATAGGTGGCAAAAGTAATTATCAGTTGTGTACTCTAAATATTAGGTACAGGTCTTTTAGAAACAATTTTTATAATTTTTCATTCTAATCCAAGAACTGTTCTGCTTGGAGGAACAATTACACTAACAATGTTTCTCATGCCCTCGGACATCTCTAACACAAGACATTATGAAGTAAAATTTATAGGAATCCTGAAGAAAAATTATAACTACAGACACAATTCAGGTCAAGGTCAAAGTTAATACTTTTGTTTCATTATTCCAGAACAATAATCACTTTGAGGCAGTGTTGGAAAATTCCAAAAGCAGAATCTTACACAAGAGTGAGCAAAGGAAAGATTTCTTACTTTTTCGAGAAGCAGGTGCTCAGAACTAAAATGCACAAGGGCAAGCACACTGAGACAAAGGCAGAGCCATTTTATATAGGTTAAGGTCCTTTCCAGATCACGATTGGTCCCAATCCTTCTGGGTTACACTACTCCTTCCACTCCCACCACATACTACTCCTTATCATGTTATCTCACCCATTTCATGTGTCACATGTATAGAAAATGGAGGGATAATTTTATGCAGGGTGTGTCAGTTAATATTAACAAGGCCCATTAAGCAAGCACACCTTGATCCTGGTGGCTCTTGCTTTAAATGTCCTTTTGTTAACCCCTCAATTCTTGAGCTCCTTCCTTCTGGGCCAGACTCCATAGCTAAACTGTGTAGTCCCATCTCTCTCACTGGATGCTTGATCGTTAAACAAATAGTGGTGGGTCAGCTCCCACATGGCGGAGGGGGCTGGTTTCTTCCCTATTTGCTGAGGAAGCAGAACAGACCTTTTCTTACAATCCCCCATTTTGACACTGCCTGATCCAGCCACCTGTATTCCCATGGTGGGTCTCATTGTAGTAACCTTAGTAAAAGAGGTTTCTAATTAACCTCTGGCCTAATCCTCTAATACAAGGGACAATGCAGCATCCTGCCACAAGTAGGAAAGTAATAATGGATACCGACATTCCTTTCCATTTGCCAAACCAGGATTCTAACCATCTAGTAATAGGGTTATTGACACCTGAATTCTGAGCTAGCTCTTCAGATAGGGCAGGCAGTCCTTGCAAAGCTTTGGCTAAGGATTATGTTGTTAGGGATAAAGGTGCAACAAGCTCCTCCTATCATTTTGTGTACTCCTTTTCTCTGCTAACATCATATCTAAGGCCATCCTATTTTTCCCAAGTCATTCTGCTGGTTGCATCTAACTGTCCTGCAATTCCCTTTACTGCATTTCTAGTGTAGTTTATAAATCTCTGCTGGTTATAGTATATGTAATTTTATCTAATCTACATTCTTGTTAATAGTGACCCACTAGAACAGAGAGGACTTGAATCCAGAGGTTACCTGATTCCTAGCTTTGAATTCATCAGGCACCCCTATACTGTCCAGATAGATTTGATCATCAAATGACCCATGTGGAGTCCCAGATACCCCTCTCTTCTTCCTGGTTATTGCTTCAGGGTCTTGGGTCTGAGTCATGAATGCTAGTGTGAATGTTATAGCTAACTGTACTAGTGCACAGGTCCCTGCCTAGTTTTCAGGTAAAGTTGCCCTGAGAGTTTTTCCTCCTCACAGTCACCAAAGGTCTGCTCAAGGATTACTTATCTGAAACTGCCAGTACTGTCCCCTGTAACATTCCAAACCTTACTGCATGACATCATATCTTCCAAGTCTAGAAGACCCTCTCCTATCTTGAGAGACAGGAGGAATGATTTACATACCTAGGGAGGGAGGTAGGAAATGTCCTTTGTATTCCCTTGTTTCATAGGAGGAAATAGGTAGGACAATGTGGTACAATTTTCTCTTGGGATGCTGTCTTGGAATAGCCACACCATACATTTAAACTCTTTCTCATGTCCTATTCCCAAAGGGAGGGTTCTGGCACAAGCACAACAGTTGCTTTTGTTCCAGCTCTTACAGTGTATTTCACCCATTCTATCCAAGCATTTGATCCCCATACCGTTTCTATTTCCATGGTTTACTTTAAATCAGGTATCTCAATTGCCCTAATTTTTCTAACAGTCAGTCCCTTTCCTTCTAAAGGTTCCCCAGTTGGACTTGTCATACTTGGTTCTGCTTTTTCCTCCTATTCTAGGACCTCACAGCTAATGTTTATTCTCCCCACTGGGTCTACTCCTCTACCCTGAGCCCATATCCCAAATCCACATTCCTACAACATCCTCATTAGGGTTAACAAAGGTCAGTGTTAGGGCTACAAATGGTTCTTCCCTGCAGTCTTCCCCTTTCACCAGGCCCTTCATCAGGAGGATTTTTTTTCTTTTTGGTGGGCAACTGGCGTTAAGTAACTTGCCCAAGGTTACACGGCTAGGTTTTTGTTTGTATGTGTTAAGTGTCTAAGGCCGGATATGAACTCAGGTCCTTCTGATTCCAGGGCCGGTGCTCTATACACTGTGCCACCTAGCTGCCCCTCATCAGGGGGATTTTTGAGGTTAAACCTTTCAAGTCCTTATTCTAGATGTTATAGATCGCCAACCAGAAGTCATGAACCATATATCTGATCAATAGGGGTGAGGAATCTTCTTCTCGTCCCTGTTATGCTAATATTGGGGTTCTGGACACATGTATCTCTCATAATTTTGGTTCCTTCTTTGGACGTCTATCTTTTCATGACAGGTGGCCACCATACGTGTCAAATCTGGCTGTCTGGAC